>JBAJNP010000110.1:110763-142554 GCA_036877545.1 Yasuhikotakia modesta | reverse complement strand
AAATCAATCACAATGTCATAGGTGATGATGTGCAATAATGGGAAATTGGGAAGTATTTGCGTAGTCTTGTTTCCAGATTTGTCACATGTTGTATTTCCCTCAGACATGTTGCAAAATATGACTAAACAAAATGTCACTTTGTACAGAAAAATGCACTGCATGCATACAAATATATTTAGTATGTAGTATAATGTAATCAAAATAATAGTATTAGTGCTTGTGATAATATTATTTTTATGTTAAGCTGGTTACATAAAATCACAACTGCCAGACCTAATGTCCAAACAGACAGACCAAAAGTTCAAAGGCACATTGGTCATAACATGGTGCCATCGTCTTTCTGACAGCAGTACATGAATGTCCCTTTTTAGGTAACACATGGCTTTGATCTCGCTGCCCCTCCCGGCCCTTCCGATCTGTCCTGTTGATAGCAGTTTGTTTACCTTGTGCCAGGTGTATTTTCTGAGTTTAAACGCTGCCTACACAACTCAAACATTGACATCCATGAGACATTACACCTTCAGGATGTATCGATATCAGTAAATATAATTGCCACAACCTGCCACTGGACAGACACATGACATGAGTGACTGCTTTGATTTCCCATAATTCCATTCAAGGTGTGACTACAGCTACATCATTGTAGTGACTGTCACTGAAATTACAGCAGGAACACGATCTGTTTCTGTTGTGTTTGTCTCTTTTGTTTAAATTCTGTCACGTGTTGTTGTTCTTACAAGCCGCCTGACCCTGCGTGACGTCCTCATGCGACCCAAACCTTAAGAAGTCCTTTTCAGGTCCTAAATTCAACACGTAGACAAATTGGTGAGTAAATCAAAGCTGCCTGAGAGCGCATGATCCACCCATTTAATCTAATGAAATCTGCACTCGTAAGACCTTTGAATGTAACCTTACCAGATGATGATGGATCATCCAGTACTTTCATCATAATGTAACAGTGACCTGTAGATGTGACACATCATCGCTGGATGAACTTCTTAGACGTTCACTTAGAGAAAATGGGGATCGGCCGGAATCCTCTTAAAATCACAACAATCCGTCCACATTAATCTTGACCCAAATAATGATCATGTGACTGAGAGCCAAATGTCAGTACTGAATGTTAAACTAACTGTTTAAATGTACAAAATACTGAAAATGTTACTTCACAATATAACCCAAAAAGAGAACTCAATACCTTATATGATACAATAATGTACAAATAAAACTATTAAACTCACTTAACAAAATGTTCAATGTTAATTGTGATAGACCCTCATATGTTACAAATAAACTATACAATGCATTTAATACAATGTAAAATAAACTCTTACTTGAGGAACAGAAAAAAATAACCATCATAATTTTGGTGTTTACAGAAAAATATAATAAGTTGTATTAGGATTTTTTTTCCTACTGGCTTCCGCACCACATTATTTGAAATGTGTTTGTAATGTGTAATAATGTGTTGTCCCCATTAATGGTCATTTTAGTCACAATATTGATCCTTTATGTTGCCTTTTTGTTTCATCTTTATAAATTGCTGTAGTTGTGTTATTTATGAAATATAAAGGACACGAACCCTAGAGACAGTGTGTTTATTTTGTGCCGTATTACATACATAAAGTATTAAATAATAAAATTCCTATGAATCATATTGTATATATGTGTCATATTGTATATATTGAATAATTATAATCCAAATATGGAAAATTAATTACAATTTTATTTGACTGTTAAGATTGACGTTCTTTATATTCTACGTCAATTGCCTGAGACCTTTAACACGCGCTCGTAATAATCGTGCGCTTGAAAATGACGTATGAACGAGCCTGTAAAATGTGGCCGTAATTTCAGGAAAACATTTCTGTGCTGTGGGCGTTTGCGTTTGAACTCCTAACTCTTGCCATGAAGGATCTCTCTCATGCACTGATCTTTTTGTGTACAGAACGTCAAAGGGGATATGAAAAGGTATGTCTCTCATATGAATATCCCCATGACGTGAGCGAAGCTCCTCTTTTTCCATTTGCTGTCAAGAGAAAGATTAACAGCCGTCAGTCCATCTAGCGCTCCCCACCCTTGCCTCCCCCTCACCTGGTCCTCATAAATAGCAAAGCCCGCTGGGTGGTTGCATTAAAACGATTGAAGCACATACAGTTAAACAGATAACACACCTAGTCTAGGGACTATTTAAACAGAAGGAAAGCTCAGTATGTATTCAACCAAAAGCGAGGGACCGCGCAGAGGAAGATCTTTTGACTCAATGAACATTGGTCTGACTTTGGAAGAGAAGCAACTTAACAATGAAGTAAGTCATTTTGCAAACTTTACACGGCATTAATACAAGTTATGTAACTCTTTTGTGGGTTAGGCATGCTACAAAACACCAAAAACTAATAAAACTTGATCTTGAACTCAACTAAAAAATAAAAAAATCAAATGCATGTATTAATGCATCGGTTTTTATTGCATAATATCATTATAATGTTTATTGTATTGTTATTATATCAAAATATTTGCCCTGATGGCACATAAAACCTTCTGACACAAATGTCTGGGAGCCATAAGTATCCGAAAAATGATGAGTGGCGAGGAAATTGGACATGACAGGTCGCTTGGCGCACTTTATACCTGTTTACAAGTGCGCAAAGACTCTCCTCTTCAAAATGTGCAACTTATCCGATGCCAATCCAATCTTGCGTCTTGACAAAAGCCAAAGATGCATTAAATCAAAGACACTTAACGGAGATGTGCGTAAAAGAGTGAGTAATGTGGCCTAATCCAGCGTTAGATTGAAACAAGAGGGAACTATTAATAGGCTCCCTCGTTGGCCAAATGGGATTGTTTTAAGTCGATAGACACTGGCATGCATTTGTTAAACCGAGTATCGCAGTACTCTGATCACTGACACGGTCAATACTCGTTAATACAATCTCACTAATACTGGTGGAAGGACGGGGATGATCGATCTATCATGTGCTTGATAAAAGAAACATGGGCAGTAGATTAATGCATAAAACTGCTTTCTTGTACCTCACACTGAAAATATAATAATCATTTTCTTTTATATTTCATGCATTTTTATTTTTTTCTAATTTCTGTGTCTCTACTATTTTAATCCATGCCAAAGTCGGCAAACTGCCAGGCGTCTCTCGTCACGGTTGGCGCTTATGTTAAGCAGGTCACTGGCGCTGTCCGTGGTGCTGAATGGACGCAGACTGAACGATTAGTGACCCTGTTTAGATGTATATACTCTTGTCTTTACTTTTATTCTATTTCTGTTTACAGCTGGTTAAAACAATTATAAGTTTCATTTTAGCTTCGACTTTAGCTTTTAAAACCTTTACGTTTTCATGTCGATAAAGTAAACGGATTTGACCAATGCGCAAAACGCACTTATAGAGAAGAATAAAAACCTTTGAACGAAGGCAAAGTAACGCGCATGAACGTTCCCGCAAGTCTGTGTTTAATCCACACGATCTGACTGAGAACATGATTTGGTTTGGAGTGTAAAATGGCTTTTAAATGTTTAAAAAAGAGCCGAACAAGAATCTGATGCTTTATTTTTACCTGTTGATCGTCGTGCATTATGTTTAAACACATCAAAAGAGCAATAAGTCATGGTTTTAAATGTGTTCTGAACGTCCTTTGCGAACAACAAATCATGCTGATCTTGACCAGTGTTTTGTGGGTTTGTTTCACAGATGAACAAATCTGCTTTTCCAAAGATCGAGGAAAATAAAGACAACAAAACCGAATCCACAGAGGGGGGCCGGGCAGCCGTTGTGTTTTCTCTGAAAAATGAAGTCGGTGGACTCGTGAAGGCACTCAAACTTTTCCAGGTGTGAAACAAAACCGTTCTGGGGTTTAAAACTTATGCCGACTATGTATGTGATGAAGGTTATACAATTAATAACAGCTTTCAACCCAACAGGAGAACCACGTCAACCTTGTGCACATCGAGTCCAGAAAGTCGAAACGGCGCAACTCTGAGTTCGAGATCTTCGTGGACTGCGACAGCAACCGCGAGGAGCTGCACGAGATCATTCAGCTGCTCCGGAAACAGGTCAACGTGCTTGAGATGGACGCACCGGACAACCGTTTGCCGGAAGAAAGCGGTACATGAACTCATGCGATGTCGCTTTTTCTGGTCAGGTGTGACAGAACGCTACATGTTCTGATGTTGTAATCGTTTGCAGATATGGAGAACGTGCCGTGGTTTCCAAAGAAGATCTCGGATCTGGATAAATGCGCGAACCGCGTGCTGATGTACGGCTCGGACCTGGATGCAGATCATCCTGTAAGCGGCGTTTTACGTCATAGCTAGCCTCACATATATTGTGTGACGTCATCAGCCTCACTGTCACGGTTCTCTCTCAACAGGGCTTTAAGGATAACGTCTATCGCAAACGGAGAAAGTACTTTGCAGACCTGGCCATGAGCTACAAACAGTTGAGTGTCGTAATGATGTTTTAAATGACATTGTAAATAACTTTCCTGCCAAATGCATGTTGTCAAGTAACCCAGAAATTAATCTTATATACTAACATTCATTTTGACTGGTTTATAATTTAATGTGAATTAATACAGTAAACCAAGAGGGATAAACATCATTGTTGGGCCTTGGAACAATTTGTTTTATAAACAAATTAGATTGTAGGGTGAGGTTTATGGTTAAAATTAGGTTTAGGCTTTTTATGAACTTATTTCATATGAAGAGGTTTAGGTTGACAGAAATGTTGTTCCAGGACCAACAAAAAGTCTAGGTCCAATTGACAAAGTTGCCACTTTAACCTAAAAATACATACTCTGTTTACAGTATAATTAAAGCTGTGTCTTCATTTTCACAGTGGAGATCCAATCCCTCGCATTGAATTCACAGCAGAGGAAATTAAAACATGGGGGGTGGTGTTTAGAGAGCTGAATAAACTCTACCCCACACACGCCTGCCGCGAGTATCTCAAAAATCTTCCTTTGCTCACCAAACACTGCGACTTTCGCGAAGACAACATCCCGCAGCTGGAGGATGTGTCGCGATTTCTCAAAGGTCAGATGGGTTGCCAAATAATCAAATGTTGTGCGTATGTACGATTTATGAACTGTGTGTATCATTGGGTGTTTTGCATTGTTTCAGAGCGTACTGGCTTCACCATAAGACCTGTGGCTGGTTATCTGTCCCCACGCGACTTTCTGGCAGGTTTGGCGTTTCGCGTGTTCCACTGCACTCAGTATGTCAGGCACAGCTCTGACCCACTTTACACACCTGAACCGTGAGTACAGTAACATAATCAATGTCTTTTTAATTATGATGATACACAATAACATTGTCAATAACAAAAACATTGCCAATAACAAGCCAGTAATTATTTTACTAGCATTTATGGCACCTGCTAGCAATAATCAAGGATATATACAAATGTAGCAGTTGTTACGCTACGCTAATGGTCATGTGATCACACCTGTCTGTT
The DNA here is from genome assembly GCA_036877545.1 of Yasuhikotakia modesta. NCBI lineage: Eukaryota > Metazoa > Chordata > Actinopteri > Cypriniformes > Botiidae > Yasuhikotakia > Yasuhikotakia modesta. The sequence goes on along the minus strand of JBAJNP010000110.1, from coordinate 137,086 downwards.
TCAGAGACACTTGTCATGAGCTGTTCGGACATGTTCCTCTATTGGCTGAGCCCAGCTTCGCTCAGTTCAGTCAGGAGATCGGTCTCGCATCACTGGGGGCGTCTGATGACTCCATTCAGAAACTGGCCACTGTAAGTAATGACAGCCCCAAACATCTGACACATCCTTTGCTGAAAACGTCTTTTACAGTTATTTTAGTAAATGATTTAGATTTAATATCTCTGCTGTATTTTCCTCAGTGTTATTTCTTCACTGTGGAGTTTGGCCTTTGTAAACAAGAGGGGAAGTTAAGAGCGTATGGGGCTGGTCTGCTGTCCTCCATCAGTGAACTCAAGGTAAAGAACATTGAATTTTAAACGCACAGTCCACAACTTACACCTGACAGAGGTCATGATGGTCTTATTTTGCCCTGTGTTCAGCACGCCCTCTCAGGAAATGCCCGGATCTTGCCCTTTGACCCCAACCTGACCTGCAACCAGGAGTGCATCATCACCACCTTCCAGGATGTCTACTTTGTTTCAGACACTTTTGAGGAAGCAAAAGTCAAAATGAGGTGTGTGTGAAAGCAACAGCAAAGCCAAAATATCACAGCAAATTTTATGAGTAGCTGTCAAATAATATATAATGAAATAAAATTATATCTTTGTATACTTAAATGTATAGGGGAATATAAATGTATAGGGAAATGTATATACATTTATATAGGGATGTATATGTAGAGGGGATTGTATATAAATGTATAGGGGAATTATATAAATGTATAGCGGAATGTATATGTATAGAGGAATGTATATAAATGTATAGGGGAATATGTGTACTGTATGTTCTATAACTGATTATTATTTATCTTTAGAAGTTTATTTAATATCAATTTAATAAAAATGTTGTTTTAGGGAGTTTGCGAAGACCATAAAGCGTCCGTTCTCTGTGCGATACAATCCGTACACCCAGAGCGTGGATGTTCTGAAGGACACAGCCAGCATCAACAACATGGTGGAGGAGCTTCGACATGAGCTGGACATCATTGGAGATGCGCTGAACAGGCTCAACAAACAACTGGGAGTCTGAAAATGGCAACATTTGCTTTTATAAAGTACATTTTCCCCTCAGAAATTTTCTCTCATGTTTGTTACATCATATTTCAGTACTTGTTTTGTCACTGTATGAATATAAGTTTCCACACTGAATGAACTAAGTCAGATTCTGTTGATATAACTATTATTTCTGGGTTATATCTATAGTTTGGCTCATATTGATTAAATATGTGATTTTACTGCAGCTGTGGTAACTGCTTGTATGTGAAGTTCTTGTATGTTATGCAAGGCGAACACACTAAAGTTAAATTCAGTTTGTAATGTGAACATGGTATCTGGTGTGCAAAACTGATGTCTGTTCAGGCTGATATATTTGTAATGTATTTATGTTTATTCAGAGATATTGTCTTCTGAAAATGTTTAGAAAATGGTTTTGCTTTGTATGTACACAGTATTATAAAACAGTTGTGTACCAGTGTACCATTGTGAGCCCAATGCTATGTTACTGTCAGTGTAAATCTGTGCTTATTTGTTTCTTTATTTCAAATGGATGCTTAAATTATTTGTAGGACGGATGTTTGCTGTTCTAATGTAGATTAGGAAGTTGAAGCTAATCAGCATTTATTAAGTGTCCTATATATACATTTACAAATATTTTTTACAGATCAGTTTCAAGAATGCTTAGCTTCTCTGAGGAAACTGCTTATGTTCAGAGTGAAGCTATTGAGACTTTAAGATGTAGAAGATTTTATTGCTAAACATAGAATTTGTATGCTTATCATAATAAAAATCAATTCATTATTTTTATACAGTAAATGCAGCTAGTCAGTTTATTTCCTTCCTGTGTGTGTGTGTGTGTGTGTGTGTGTGTGTGTGTGTGTGTGTGTGTGTGTGTGTGTGTGTGTGTGTGTGTGTGTGTGTGTGTGTGTGTGTGTGTGTGTGTGTGTGTGTGTGTGTGTGTGTGTGTGTTGTGCCCACGGAGGGAATTCTGTCAACTCTGTCAAGTGAATCTCATTGGATGGAACACGTAACTTGTAACTATTTTATATTCCTCCAGGGGGCGTCATTAGCCTCAAAAAGCTTTTATTTGCTTTTATTGAGACGAATTCATATCTTCAGATCTTCAGCACGTTTTGTCTTACATGTAGACAAAACAATCGAATCTGTTGTGATAATGTTGTCTGTGTGGCTAGAAAATAACTAAACAAAGATTTAGCACAACATCAATAACCACTGAGCTATTAAATAGACATTACTGTTAATAATAATAATAATAATAATTGATATTATTACATAACGTTCTGTGCTTTAAAAATGACATGTTTGCAGCGCTTTTTTCTAGTTTGCGTCATTAGGTATAACTTGAAGTCATTAATAAAATTGAACTTTTTGTGCCCAATCAGGGGCAACTTCCGGCCTCCAATCTCCGCCCATTGGAAAGTTTCGCTTGCCATTCCAGCAACTTATATTTCTAATATATTAGAAACGTGACGTTGCTTGTGTCATCAAACTGCGCCTTTCTTATCTGATGGAAGAACATCAGCTATCAGCATGTACATTGTACACGTGGGTAAGTTTTGTTAACTTTATACTTTGTACAAACTTTACATTGACTCAAGTGTACGAGTTACTACTGGTGCGTCGTGTTCAATAGAAGGCAAGGCTTGTAGTTTATTTCATTGTAAACACACACAATGTAAACAAATAGATGACACAACAATTAATTCGTTTCAGAATAACGCGTTGTTTTTCTTCTTAGGGAGCCAACAGTTACGGGCAGCTCGGACAGGGACACAGGGAAGATGAAGCCGAGCCGCGACGTGCAGACGGCGGACTGCTGACCGCGCAGATCCGCTGTATAACCGGAGGAGGCGGTCATTCTGCAGTCATCACTGGTTAGATGTCACCGTTTAAACCATTATGAACTTTAACTGTAAGCGTTTAAACGAAACGTCTTGAGAATGAGTGAATGGTTTGTAAACTTCACTTATTTGTAGGCAACTGCTCTCTCTAGTGGACATATGGAAGCGTTACAACAACATTCCTCTCTTGTCAGGGTCAGGCGGGCTGTTGATGTGTGGACAGAATCACAGAGGTCAGTTAGGACTCGGACACACTACAGAGGTCATGACTTTTCAACCCTGCCCTTTGCCGGGGGGCAGGAGAGTTCAAACGGTGTCCTGTGGATGGGACTTCTCTCTTATCCTGACAGGTGAGTGGATTTGTTAAAAAACATCCAGTTGAGCGGATATTGCATGGTTAGGAATTTGCCAGTGTGKGGCTGCATGTCCATTATMAATATATTTGTTATATTATGTTATGTTTATTATTATATTATATGCAGTTATACATTTAATTTCCATAATGTGGTGTAGTTTTCTAGATCAGTGAGAAATGGAATGGAAAAAATTTGAACAGGGTGAAAATTGTAAAAAGTTAGTGTTTTAAAACTTAAATTACATGCAAAAAATTAAAAAAATTAAAATATGGAGTAATTCTGATGTCATGTTAACTTTTATGCACATTTACATAATAATTTAATGTACAAAACCCATGTCAACTTTTGATATTTGTTCAGACTTCAGTTGTGCTGAAGTGGATTTTGTCTGGAGTTTGTTTGATGTTTATTTGTCTGTGGAAACTTCCTCTCATTTGATTCAGATGTAATCTGTGTCTGCTAGATGATGGTCAGGTTTTGGCATGTGGCTCCAATGCGTTTGGACAGCTGGGCATCTCGCCACAAGTAACACACACAGCGGAACCTTTACTTGTGCGGGTGAGCACAGAGACAAGTAGATTGTAATGTTATTAAGTATATGTATAAGGGTTATAATACAGTGTGTTCAAATAATCTGTTCTGCAGGCCCTGAGTGAGTCGGTTAGCAGTGTGGCTGCGGGTCTCAGACATGCATTAGCTACAACAGGTATAATGCTAGTGATAGACTGGTTGTGTCAGCAAATTAATCACACATTTTTGTTTGTGCCAAAGCAATAATCTAAAAATGTTTACATATGTAATACTTTTATTAGGTTTAGAGTAAATATAGCTAAATTAGATATTTAAACTCTTAATGTATTTAAACTCTACTGTATGTGGTGTATGTATTGTGCGTATGTATTGTGTGTACGTATTGTGCATACGTACTGTGTGTATGTTGTGCGCATGTGTGTCTTAAGCATCAGGGGGTGTGTATCAATGGGGAACTGGCCTGTCTAGCCAAGCCAAGAGAACACTGAGTCCCCAACCTGTTCCTGCACATCTAACCTCTAAGGAGCCCTGCCTCGTCCCGGGTAAAACTAAACGAAACACACTGAAGTTCTTAAAGCTAAGCTACCTCATAACCTTACATATCCGGTTTTAAAGCAAGCACTTGTTATTCGTTTTCTGTTAGTGGTGTCTTTTAATTGATAGATTAAATAACCTTTAATTCCGCAGGGCTGGATCATGTGACACCACTAAGGGTGTTTGCAGGCTCCGCCCACTGCATCTGTTTGACAGGTGAACACTTTTCAGACAAGACAAAGATTTTGAGTGCATGTAAAAATCACAGACAAAAGAGAAATTACAGTTTTGTGACTCATCAGTCTCAGGTGTTGTGTTCCTGTGGGGCAGCAATAAACACGGTCAGCTGATCAGCGACACCCTCTTCCTGCCACTTCCTGTGGCTGTGGATCAGTGTCTTCTGCAGAGAGAGACAGTGACGGACATTCACAGTGGCTGGACACACATCATCGCACAAACAGGTAATATCTCACAGACGCACAAAATCTTTATTCATGTTTCCTCCAGCGATACAATACATGTCTGTCATCTATTACAGAGAGTGGGCGGGTCTTTACGTGGGGCAGAGCCAATTATGGGCAACTGGGACAGTCAGTGGTGACCAATCAGGGCCCAGAATCTGAAGCTTCAAGAAGCTCTGGTTGTACAAACATCCCTGCTGAAGTTAAGAGTTTATGTGGAGCTACACAGGTATGAGATCTGCCAAATCCTTTGGTAAAATAAAACTCAAGTGTAAGAATGTCTTAACCGTGAAGTGATTGGCTACAGCTGTTTGAACCAAATATGAAGAAACATACTTGTTGTTATTAATAAAAATCAGACAAAATAATTCTTGCATCTAGTATTATAGCTTTTCAACCTGACTATAGATTGTTTACGGTTGCCAGGCAAAGGCTTTCTAACGTCCAATCAGACGTTAGAGCTGCAATTATCTCTTTCATAAACATCCTTCTGGCTGTTGGCTGTAGGCTGTATAAAGGATTAACAGCTTTCTGTAATGGCCTGAAGAACGCAGTGTGTGTAGTTCTCCAGCAGGGGGCAAAAGCTCTCCATATATGCCCACTACTCTTCCTCATGTCTTGCCCAGAGACAGTGTTCATTTAAACTGAAGGTCATCACTTACCTTAGAGAATGCAGCAGCTGTGTGTGTGTGTATTGATTTTAAATGACTTATCGACAGTATTTTATACACAGGTTTGGTTTTTATGCATTTGATGGTTCACTGGACCTTGAAATGAAAGAACTCCTTTATAGACACATGGTGGTATATAGACACATGGGAATGAGAAACGTGAGGGATTTGACATTCATTGTACTTTGCGTTTTTCTTCAAAGCTGAACTGTGTTGGTTCTCGCTAGCATTTCTAATTGGGAATGGCAAAATAATGATCGTATTTCTAAAGGTTTTCCAAACCCTCTCCCACCTGCTATTGGCCAGACTGACAGAAAGTCCCGCCCCACCCACGCTATTGGTTGTTGCTGCACTGAGCTGGTCAATACACTGTTGAAATAAACAGAGCCACAGTTTATACATTAGAAATAAATTTGCTTATTTATAGTTAGTTAGTGCTGTGTATGAAGGTGGGAAGAGGGCAATGTTGAAATGTTAAATAATTACACTTCAGTTATGAATTTTGTGTTAGATATACCTTCAGTTTACTTCTGTGGAACACAAAATAAGATATTTGGAGAAATCCTTTTGCAGGTTTTGTGTCCATACAATGCAAGTCAATTTAGTTGCCACCATACTTCAAAATATCATCTTCTGTTCCTCAGAAGCAAAAAAGTCAAACAGGTTTGAAATGACATGAGGGCGAGTAAAAGGAGGAATTTTCATTTTGGGGTAAACTAATCCTTTAAGTTCATTTAGTGCAGAGAGGGAAACGTTTCAATTGTTTTACAGCTGTTATACATTCTTGTACGTGTCAGATCCCCTCAGCTGACTTTGTTTTTGCGTGCCCTCATTTTTCCTTCATCTGGTCAATGCGCCTCATGTCATATTTAATCCTCAAAAGCTGCTGAATCGACATTGTTCCACCACCGGCGACCCGTCTGTGCACCGTTTGTTGATGCAAGTGGAAACGAGGGCAGTGAAAAGGGACGTATCCTTTGTAGCGCACGCTAACAATTCAGGGGGGAGGGAGAGCGTGCGGACAGGTCCAGGGACATCTTCAGCCTTCTGCTGGAATATAAAGTTTGGGAGCTGATTTCGGAGTGACAGATAGACTTTGCCTGAGGCTTATGGGAAAAAGTTTTTATTTTAAAGTAACTTCACCCATTCAATTTAAAATGTCTTAGCGCTTGATAAAAAGTGGACGGATATCACAAAAACAAAAGCTTGTGTGCTATATTCATCGTCTTTTGTATCTGTTAGGTAGCATAAATAATATGCATAATACATAAGGACAGCGTTCAGTAAACCTCCCTCTGTTTTCTTTGTATAAAAGCGAAATATTATATTTATAGATGAGCTGTTCCTTTAAGTGCATTTGTATGAGCACTAGCAAACGTTCCCTTTTGTGTATGACAGTGATCTGTTTAATTATTTACGTGCTGCAATAACCATAAATTGCGCCAGTCCATTTTTACATCATTGATAGCAATCTGTATTTTGTAGTCCACATTGTGTAGTTAAAACAGTTCCCACCCTCAAAAACCATGTTGGCCAATCGTAAAGCGGTTGACTTCTTTAGCGGCTCCAGACAGATGGATTTCCTATCAGTAGATAATGTGTTGAAACGCAATACTGTTTGCTAAAAAAGACCACGTCCCTAGACGCAGAACTTACTACCAGTAATGGGCTGTATAATTCCATAATATGAGTTCATTCACACATTGTTAGAGCTACAGCCGGTTTCACACTTCCTCCCAGAGTACAGGAGTCTGGCTGTCTGTGTTTAATCTCCCCCTGTGCTGTGCTGTACCTGAGGTTTCATTACAACGTCTGAAAGCTGCCAGATGGAAAAGACTGTTTCTGTAGCTGTGGGATCTCCTTTCTGCAGATCCTGCAGCCGATCTGGGTCTTATTAAAAGACTGTGAGCGTCAATCGTTCTTGATTGTTCGTGATAAACTGTATCAATATCTATAGCGATATCTGAAGGCCCCTCAGTTTCTACAAAATAAGATACTGTAGAGCTTGGCATAACTAGCAAGATGTGTTTTTGTTGGTAAAGAAACTGAAGACTAAGATAAATGTCTTTAATTTATTATTGTTGCTGTTGTTTAGTGTAATGCTTGTTTTATTTAACATAATTTTAAATCATATTAAGACCCCCTTGAAAGTTGTTATTGTTGAAATTTCCAGTGGGATCCGCCCCCCCTGGTTGAACAAAACCCTGCTTTACTAGTTACTGTGTACAGTGTGCCTTTTACAGTGTGCCTTTTACAGTGTGCCTTTTACAGTGTGCCTTTTACAGTGTGCCTTTTACAGCGTGCCTTTTACAGCGTGCCTTTTACAGTGTGCCTTTAACAGTGTGCCTTTTACAGTGTGACCAGCTGTAGGTTACCACGCCAACAGGACAGATACACCGTCCCGAACGACGAACGAGGTGGATTGATTGGCCCCCATAGATCCTCTCTCAGACTATAACAGGACCCCTGTAATAACAAAACGTTTTATTACCTGTAGCCCTTGGCATCTCAGGGACACGGTAAAGTCACTGGTGTGGATGTACACCGTACGTCACTGTCACTCTTGAGAAAAGACGCATATCTGTTTAACCTTTAACTGTATTAACTCACCAGATGTCAGTGTGCCCATAGCAATGGGGTATTCTTACCTGTCTGCTGCAGTACAAAGGGCCCATGGGAGAGAAAAATTACTGATGGGAGCTTTGTAATGTCTCTTTAATTTCTCGTAGACGGCAATGAGATTAAATGGAGAGCAAATGAACTTTTCTTAAGTTATCGCTGTCTCCGATTTCAGCAGTGTTACAAACTGAGCTCTGTTTTGCAAAGTCTGCAATCAAATGTCGATATTATTGAAGATTTTAACATGAACTTATACTTTACTTATTTAATTTACCCAAATCCAGATTATTTTAGCTGCAGCCTACATTAATTTCGCAGCTTTATTGCATTTTAATGAACGTCGCATTTGTTTCTGTTTTAATTTCTCTTAAGCAATTTTAGAAGAAACATCTTAGAGGCAAACCTAAATAAAACACAACTGAGATCTCTTTCGGCTCTGCCGTGAAATAAAAGAGCAACCTTTGAGAACAGTTTTCCTCCGAAGCTGTTTTATTGGCTGTCAGTATATTTTATTGCAACTCATTTGCATAAAGTCAGGCTCTGTTAAACCTAGGAGCAGCACTGGAAATTGCAAAAGCAAATGCTCAAAGTTCTGTTCAGAGCACTTAGTAGGAGGTAAACTGGATTTCCACGTGTCAAATTGTATTTTCCCTTTTGTTGTCTGTGTTTTGTTGGCCAAATAATCCATACTTATTACTTTTGGAAAATCTGAAATTCTGGTAACTGAACATGTCAAGTCAAATTCTGTCTGATCTCTCTCTCATAAGTGGGCAGTTTTTGCTGGAATAAGCAAAGCAGGCCAGAGGTTGTGGTAGATTAGGGTGTGGTCTACATATTAAAGAGTTCCCTCATCAGGACAGTTTAGACAGCCCCCCGCCCCCCGGCTGTCCAAAAGCTGTTTTGACAATGTGTTATGTGCTGTGGGGTCAGCGGGGGACAGTTGAGAAGGAAGGTTGCGGTTGTTTTGTTGGTGACGGCAAAAGAAACGGACGGCATCAGGACAAATCATCTTTGTTCCGTCTGACAGGAGGCTGTTGCTACTGTTTGTGTCTGCAAAGGACTGTCCTTCATTCATTGGATATTAGTTGACTCAAACTTTTGTACAAAAGTTAAGCTAATGTTATTTCTTTAATACATTTGTGTATAATTGATTCATAATGTATTTCTAACCAACGTATTGCCATTCATTTAACCTAGTTGTTACTGTTTTATGTTTATGCGTCAGTCCTTTTGTTTGTTTACATATTTGTGGTTATACTGATATTATATGTGAAGTTACCTTGGTATTTGTCCCATGCAAATACATTTTTTATAGCAATGGATTTTTGAAAGAAATTCACTCATTTTTTGTTGCAATATAAATCAAGACGTTTGCTTATTTTTTTACAATAACTTTTACAATATGGACTTTGGTGAAAGAAGTTCTGAGGTTCTGCTATGGCCTTAGCTGCCATTTCTCATGATGTATTAGGGTAATTTACGTTAATATGAGTGTGTTTATGTGGACCGCATCCTCCGAGCTCTGATAGAGAGCATTAGCGCTGTTTTTATCCGCCAGCAGGCCATTTCCTCAGCGTAATAAGCTATGATCACCAAACATTAATAAGCCAACCAGAGACGCCCGGTCACCCACTTGCATCCTCGTGGGTCGTCATGGGAACGGACATATGACTCCAGCATCAGGACCAGGAAGACGGCCGTGTATTTGTGCTATTTTTGACCACAGAAAGAATCACAGGCTGTATGTGTAAATCAGTCCTGCCCCCCACCCCCCATCTCTGCACGTATGAATCGTCTCTGCAGGGAACGTTCGATTCAGGAACGCCGGCTTGTGTTACATAGAGAGAGAGAGTGTGTCTCTTTGTGATGGGGGGCTGAGGCATCGCTGAGAGCTGTCAGTGATTGTGTTTGAACTGTGATTGAACATGAAATACATAGACGTTTTAGATTAAATGGACGTTTTTTAACTGTTTTTTTCTCTGTGCTTGCAGATTGCATGTGGATCAGAACACAGCCTGGCTATCGTGGGTGAGTATAATAAACTCATGGCTTGCTTTGTAGTATTGAATACATCGTACAGTGGCCTCTCATAGTATTTGTATACTTAAGCCACACATTAATGTATGAAAGCTATTAACTAGGGCAATTAAGATTTGCCCCAACTCCCATAATACGACTTGGGGCAAAAGTCATGTAGCTTAACCCAACCTTTCAGTGACAAAGCAACAGAGATTGTGGTTCCATTACATTCACAGTTGCCATGGCAATAAATCCTACAGGATCTTTAAGCGTAAAAACGCTTATTATGGGATGCGACTGCTCTGACATTGAGCCTGGGAAAGAGAAAGAGACTTAATGGAGAGTATTTTGAGATAGCACTAAGCTCCACTGTCAAAATGAAGTCTGAGACCACAGCTCTGTTTGCTGTACCTCTGAGGCTTCAGTGTCAGGGTTCCAGTAATAGGAACGCTCATCATAGCATCTTCAGTGGCAGTAAAGATTAGTATCAGTTACTGGATTAATTATATGGATGGCTTTGCATTGTGATCTTTGGCACTATCATGGAAGGACTGTAGGAATTAATCCGGCAGTGGTTTTGTGTTTAATTCATTGCTGGAAAACTACTGGAAATTCGCAATGGAATTTCAACGAGAGGCTCAATTTCCTAATTGAGTTTTTTCTGTAATTTAAACGAACTCCTTAAATACATATTTTACATTCTCGCTAGTTTGTTTTGTCCTCTGTGGGAGAGCGTGATTACTTTGTCACAGTCTTATCTTTCCTTTGGGGAAGAGAAATGAATATGTCTCACTGTCTTGAGTCGAGAAGTTTTCATTGCTCGGGGAACTTGAGTTTTTATCTCTTCCTCGTGTCTCTTGCACCCTTGAGATAAGTGGATCTCTGGTGCAAACCGTGACATCCTGCCGAAAGCAAATAATATCCCAGCATGCCGTGGGAATCACATAACGTTATCCAAGCGCGGGACGTTCTGAAGGACAATGCAGGACTTCCTTTTTCATTTTCTGCCATAAACAGCATTAAATGTTAGCCTATCTAGAATCATTTAGTTGGTTCATCATCATTTTCAGTCGTTCAGTCTCTAGTGCACAACAACAAATAAAGGATGTGTGATTTTCATTATGATCAATGTCTTGATAGTGGCACTAGCACTATTGTTCAACACAAGTGGGTCTCAGCATTGACTCCCTCTTTGTCCAATATTTGAAGCCCTCCCCCCCCACTCACAATATTCAATACACAATACACACATATATATATATATATATATATATATATATACAAAACACAACTCACAATATTCTACAGCTTAACGTAACTAGATGAGTGTTCCAGATACGTTTTCTCCCTTTTTATTTTAGTTAATTTTGACATACTTAAGCATTTCATGAAATTTATTCAGGTTTCATAAAAAACTGACATTCTGTGAGTTTTTATGGCTTAACCTCATGATAAAAGTTGTAAAACAGACAAGGTTAGTAAGCATAACACTAGTTTTATGATCACACATTTCTGAAGGCTTACACTTTTAAAGTGAACAATTATTCTAGAACAACGCATTGCGTAAATAATAGACTGCTGTTAAACGCAAGTCTTTCATTCAATTTCTAGGCCTGTTTTTACACAATGACTCAAATAACAACCAGAGTGAAAAAGAAACAGTGCTCTGTCTTTTATTTGTATTTCCCTATTTCTTTTGTTCATATTGGTATGCTGTTCTATACGTCGCGGTGGTGTTGCTATGGGAATGGTTTGCTGTGCATCACTGTCTGATTGCTGTATAGCTCTTGTCTTGTGGATATGCCATCATTCGTTTAGAGTCGCTGATTTGAGTATGTTTTGTCTCCATTTTAATGGCATGCTTTCTACGTTGACAATGTGAATGCCGTGCGTGAGGGTCATTGAGATGCATGTTATTATTTTCCACTGTATTTTATCTGTAATTCCTAGAACATTTGTAAAATACGTAGAGGACAGAGAACGAGACAAAAGGACACATTGTTTAGAACAGGGCATTAGAATGGCAGGAGAAAAGGGGGAACAGAGCAGAGGAAACGAGTTACCCTTGAGAAAGCGTGCTCCCTCCTGGTTGCCATGGTGACGAGCTGTTATGTAACCATGTTGCTGTGGCACGTGTTTCCATGGCGATGCATGACCACACCCACCCGCCGAACGTGCTGGACACCTCTGTTCAGCTGCAGCAAGGTGTGAGTGATTCACAAGTGAGATGTGTGCATGTGAAACTGTGTTCATGTGGCTTTGGGAGGTTTGCATGCGAATCTTTAATGCACCATTAATGCACCTGTGCTTTTTTTATTTATTTGGCAGACACTGCAACATACAGTGCAAGCAAGGTGTATATGTCAGTATATATGTTATGAATCATACATAATAAGTATGTATATATACAGTATGTTCCCTGGGGTTAGAATCATGACCTAGCCATTTCTAGCGCATTGTAGGTGCATAAAAAAGCACTTTTGTGCTATATACTGTGCTTTTTATATACTATATATATATTTTTTTTAATATATATACTTATATAGTAGAAATTGTTCATTGGTGTTTGTATTGTCCGTTTCTTCTTATAAGTGCAGTTGTGACATTGCTGTTGGCGTTATTTGACTGTCGTCTCTCCCATTAGGAGGTCGAATCTTCTCCTGGGGTTGGAATGAACACGGAATGTGTGGAGACGGTTCCTTCTGTGACATCACACAGCCACAGCCAATAACCAGTCTCGTAGACTCCACGCCTCTTCTGATTGGCTGCGGAGCAGGGCATTCAATGGCACTTTGCAGTTTAAAGAGCAGCAAGGATTCTGCAAGCTGAACATGTTTCAGTTTTTGACAGGAAAAGAGTCTCTGCTTGCATTGTGATTTTATTGAATCCTTCAGGAACGGTTATTTAACCCTTTAACATGTTGATGGATTTTAGGTCAATGACTTGCAATTACTTTTCATGGATATATTATTACTGTATGCTTGTCATCAAAACTATAAAGAGCCAAAAATAAACAGATGTTTTAGACAGACCACTAGTCTATTTGCAGCCTAAAACTAACTACAAGAGGCCTTATTTTTCTATTTTAAGGGCACATTTAACATTTTAGAAACAGCAATTATTTAGTTAACCAAAAAATGAACCGTATCAGGTTAGGTGATAATTCTATGTATGAAATGCTTTGTTGATAAATCTGTGTAAATGTATTTGCTGGTGTATCACTGCTAGTATGAGCCGTTCCACAGTTAACGGTTCTGAAAGATTAGAAGTCAATGAGGAAAGACAAACTCAATTAGCTTTATACTCTCTGACTGGGTTTTAAATATTGTCAGAGGTCTGGTGCTCAGGTTACCGGCCGCATCGCGCTGTGATGACTGTTCATACTGCCTTCAGTGTGATAGACTGTCAGGGCAAAGCCGGATCATTTCCTGTGACCTCCCAGGAATAGAAAACACTTTTAAATAACCTTCAGATTTACTGATATGATATGACCTGCTGAAAGCACTTAATCTCCCAGAATTCCCTGTCATGATACCATCAGATTGATCTACTGTAGATTCTCTTAAAGGTTATGTTTTCCTTATATGGGTGTCAAAAATTGCATCATAGACGAGACGTGATTCATTTCTGAATTTCCTAGTGTTTGGAATTTTTTTCCTTATAATGACATGTGCGTTCTTTTATGTGTGTTATTTTAAACCGCTCCAAAGACATTTTATGTTCCTTATTGGAAGTAAAGAAATCTGACTGTTTGTACAAAAAAGGATAATTATTTGGCCACCTTGAATTGTTTGAGTCATTATTGTTTGTAATTTTAATAAATCTCCACAAACTAGATTGTAAATCCCAAAATTTCAATGTAGTCTCAGACTTAGCACCCCACTGTATATTTGAATCTTTTAAATGAATATGTGAATATATCACAATATTGTTGTAGCGTCGGCAGTGCCTTATAGTGATCAATAAACACAAAACCCACAAAACATTTTCAGTGCTTTTTATTATCGTTTCTGTTTCATTTTTTTCTCTCTTCAGAAAAAGACACTAAATTGCCTTAACAATATGTCAACTCAAACCATCAATGAAAATACCACCTGGTTTAAATATCTACCCACACTATGCACTGCAGTGAGCTGAAACTCAGGAAACGCCTCACAAAACAGCACAAACAAGACTGCCAGCTTGTTTTTAGAAAGTCAAACGTTTACTATGCAATTAAAAACACAGTAAACCTGTGAAAGTATCTTTGTATTTATTACAGGTGTTATTTACTGACGTAAATGTTTGTGCTCTGATGTGACTGGGTCTTTGAACAGTCCAGTATATTGTAAGGAAAGACCCAACCTTCCCATGATGCAATTGGCAGTGCAGTAGTTTGGTCCCAAAGAACTGGGTTTACTTCACATTTTCACCACAATGAAAAATAAATATTGAAACATATTTAAGACACAATATCAGTTGCTCTTGTTTATTCCACCATGAACCCTGTATGTTAGTGTTCTCAATGAATGAACGTCTACGAATGTTGTTGTGTTGTTGTGTTGTGCATGATTGTCTCTTGTGAAGGTTTCCACTAAAAACATTCATGCCTGTGGCTTCCAACGGGTTGCATGTTCAGACCACATCTTCAAAAGCACACTCTGCATTTTAAGCATTATTAAAGCATTTTTTCAACAAACACAATGATGTTCTTGGCATTTCCTCCAGTGTAGTGAGTTTGGTCCCAGCATTGCACTAACTGGCCTTTTTTTTAAAACCTTCAGATTTAACAACATGTCCTAATCAAGCTGAATGCAATAAATTGACAAGTAATTTACATTAAGATAATGTAAAATTCTGCATGATGCAAAAAAATTACAGCCAATCAGAATGTGTTCAATGTTTAATACGCAAACCAATGAAATATCACTGTAGGTGGACTAGTTCCGTTTTATTGCATTTTGATTGGTTAGGACATGGCATAACTTGAAAGTTACCTAATGTGAGCTACAAAATATCTTTATTGTTTGTTCTACAGAAGAAATGTAAAAGTGAGCGGGTGCAAACAGTGCAAAAGGCATTTTCTACACGGTCACTACAGTAGTACAAAATATGGGAAAACAATTTTCACTGACGTTTTTCCTACATGGACAAGACCACAGAGTACGTGGACTTATTATTTTTTTTTACCCAGAAACGCGATTGGAGCAACATTTTCACAACATTTAAACAATCAAAACAAACACTTGACCAAATGCCTAAACACTTCCACGACAATTAAAGTCATGTTTAAACACCGGCACACACAAGCACTATGTACAACACTGACACTCACGAATGCAAAAACAACAGGCACTTCGCACAGCACGACGGCACAAGAAACCACGAAACCAAACAGAGCTACGTATGGCTGTAGAACTACACCATCTCTGTGTTACTGTGCTACATCTACGCTGAATTAATTCTCACTCACAACTCAAAGAGAGACGCTAATCTATGACGGACACACAACGCGCTCTCTCTCTCACACACATACACACACACAGGCTAAATACAGTGCTATCAGGTGGGTGATGTGGCTTTATGGTTGACACACATAGTGGTTGGTACACCATGGTTCATTACACACACTGACTCGGTCGGTTGTCTGCTTCGGTTGGCGCGCTGGGTCTCTATAAACACATAAAGAAGAGAAAAAAACAACAACAACAAAAACAACAAGGAAAATCATATTAATACACCAAACGAACATCACAGAGACATTGGGGGGAGGGGGTGGATAAAGATAGCGATATTATTGTCCCTCGAACCGTGCAAGCAAACATCCAGGGTGGAACGTCAAGCAGGTAAACTGTGACCTTTCGTCACGAGCTCATGGTAAACGCAGGGTTTACCATGCGCTCTCCCATGCTGGTCTGCAAGCTGCATTCATTTCCCTCTGCTTACAGTTCCAGGTTATTGTTAATACAATTGGCTCATCGGTTCATGCTGTGATTGGTTGACGAGTCTATACGGGATGGTGTGACTTTCATGCTTGGTTGATGATGTAGCATGCGACCAGTATGAGAAACAGGGCACAGTCACCATTGATATCTTGCCCCGCCTCTCCTGTTCCAATCTCCCGCCTACAGGAGGTGACACACTCTCTCTTTGACCTTTCTGACCTTTAAGATCCGTGTGTGATTGGACAGCCTTTAAAAGGACTGAATTGTGCACTTGTAACGTTGTTTTAATGTAAAAATAGCTGCCAGATAAACAGAGGTGAAAGGTCAAGGAGAAGTCACATTAAAGGCATAACGTACTGACAAGCAACAGGGGGGTATGTATGCATGTTCTGTCAAATAATAACAGAGTCTACGTACAGATTGGATACAAAATTTATTTCATGCAAGTTTCATATTTACAGTTTGTCATTCGCATGTTTTTCTTTCTTTTTTTGCATAAAAGTGCATGCATTTACCTCTCCCCAAGTAATCCCAAAAGTACAATAATATTTTTCTTTTTAAAAGACATTTTTTGTCGTAAACTCGTGGTACATCTATTTGTACATTTTTTGTGGTTGTGATTGTGTGAGATTTGCTACAGTGTCAAAGCAATGTTTAAAAATGAGACGAACACACGTATCCAGATAAATTGCATTTGGAACTTTAAAAATATTTGTAGTTTGTAGTAATAAAAGCAAGTTTATTATCTTGGCTGGTACTGTAATTGAAATACTTGAATAAATTTGCCATTTTGCTTGAGATAAAAGCTAAAGTGCATTTTTTTTAGTTTTGCTATTTGCATCGTTTGTCAAAAATTTGGATGGTCGATTTGACCGCTGCTACCAGGATGTTCCTTGACGGTGTTTGAAACACGCAAGAGAACGTAATTTGGGGAAAGGCAAAAATGTTTGCTGAAAGAAAAGTCAAAAATGTTGTAATTGCTACATATGTTGTATATCATCGTAAATGATAGCATAATCTGCAAACTGCATCAGATATACTTAAAAAGCTTTGAATGAAAAACACAATTTTTCTTACATATTTTCATTTAACTTACATTTTTCTCAGATAGTTACCATGCAAGGCATGCAAATGCAAATGAGGTTTCTTCAGTCAAGTTTCTATGTTGGTGACGTGTGCATCACTAGAATCATGATTGGTTAGTGTTACTTCAAACTAATTCAATTGTTTTAATTCTACTGAACTATATGAAATAGCCATTCTTTCATCTTTTAAATGGTGTCCTGTAGCACCCAGTGAAAACCACAGCTTTAAACACCCAGGGTTTGAGAAATAAAGGAGGTATGAGGAGAGAGAAAGGGAGAGTATGAGAGTGCAAAAGTCTGAAAGGGGACAGGAAATGAGACACCGAAGAGAAGGAAGTGAGCGCTGCATAGAAAAGTGATGAAGAAAGAAGATAGGAGAGGACCAAAGAAGAAGAGAACGTTTCATGTGAAAGAGTTAATGAGAGAATGATGGTACACAGTGTGAGCAGGCATCTCAGTGCAGCGCTGCAGAGCGAGGGCCTCTGATTGGTTAGTTTTGTTGTCCATGCTACAGGATGGATGGGATGGGAGAGTGGACCTGCTGCATGAGACAGGGCGGGCTGCAGGGCAATGCCGACACTGAGGCCACGCCTCCAGACATGCTGCTATGGCTCCATGGCTTTTCATAACCTTCATTTGAAGAGAAAAAGGGCTTTTCAGTAAGACCTCAGAGATGCCTTCAACTTTTGACAAAGACTCTCTGCACGGTTTGTGAATAGTGTGTGTGTGTGTGGAGTTTGTTAGTGCATTCCCCTGTCGTGTTTGTTATGTTCATGATTAGCCAGTTGACGATGACCAATCGCCAGGTCAACTGCATCGTCCTCCATGCGTTTTATGCTTTAGACTGTCTACCGCATGCATGGGGTGGTTTCACAGTGCTGAACAGCACAACACAGGTTCAGAACATCAAAGAACACAGCCAGAAACTGCAGCTCATACAGAAAACAACGTGCTATAGAGCGGATATAGAGTTAACTACAGGAAAGGAAACATATAATATATATAGCAATACTTTTGTTGTCTGTTAATTCTCTGATTTTTTAATGAATTAAGTATAAATACTGGGGAAATTTTTAAATAGGGAGTTTTTTACTTTTTAATAGCTCTAGTCTAATCTAGCTAGCAAGGTTAGCCACCTTTTTTTTTACTTTTATGGTCAGTTAGCATAACTAGAAAGACCATGAAGGCCAAACAGTGCCACCAGTTTAGTTTTGCTGGACTGAACTTTTCAGTGGGGTGGCATGACAGTGACATGATAGCATTTGATTTGCTAATGGACTGTTTTGAGTTTCAGGTTACAACCAAGAGCTTCTGACTGGCTAAGTTCTTGTCATGTGACCACATGCCCCATAATCCCATGCTGCATCTGTTGTGAGATTCACCATCATCATTACCCCCCACCATTGTGAATCTGCATGCAAAACAAGCACACTGCTAGGCAATATACTGAAATTTCTATATTCTTATTTTAGATCATAAAATTCTAACTGAAACAGTGAACAGATATATGTTAACTGAATAAATACTGCTTAAAATATTTGTAAACATACTGCATTTGTATAAATATGTTAAAAACTGGCACCAAATATTCTTTTCAAAGGTCTTGTTTGGACAAAGCATATAAATGTGGACAAAACCCATTGACGGCTCACTTGAATGTTTCTACCACATCCTTTCTGTCAGCCCTAGAATAACAACAGATCTGAGGAGCTATCAGACTGCAAGACAGAAAGCTGAAGGACAGTCGGTTGATTTGCACTGAAAGAGCATTCTTTGATTGACAGCTGCTCCATTTTCAGACACAGCACTGGCAGTGCCCTGACGGCTAGCTGCGATTGGCTGCTTACGTACCCTTCCTGACTCTCCCTCCCGTGTGATTGGCTCGTTCTCCTCCGGAGGTAAGCAGGAAGCAGGGTCTCTCGCGATCCACGGGGCTGAAGACTTCCTCGGGGGACACCGCCTGGTCGATGTGAGGACAGTCCTCATTGGCCAGGGCGGCTTTGGATGGTTCGCCATTCACTTTAAAATCTCCAATCACAGGTAAAGAGAGATGCCTCACTTTATATTGATTTAGCATTGATGTAGCATTTCTCTGAGGCTGGAAACAGTTACACATTCTGAAAGTCATTTTTTATTCTTATGTTGTTTTATCATCTTTAAACAACATAAGCATAAAATCTATGTTTTATTATTATATTTTGTCTATATCATGTAACCTAAGCTAGTGCATAACTTGACTGTGTCAACTGTGTTTAAACTGTGACAAGAGTTACATCATACATAAGATTGACTGACATGCTAAATATTAAGTGTAAAAAGTGTAGTTTCACTGCCCTCTATTTAAATATGTAACAAAATGTATGTTTGTTGTACATTTCGTGTGAGATAGTAATGTTACATTCGGTATATGGGGTGTTTGGGACAAATCAATGTGAATTGCATTGAATTTGTGAATTGTCTCTAATTAAATGTTTGTTGTTGATGTAATGCAACTAAATGCATTGACTCATATTTCTCAATCACTTAAATCTCTCCCTCATTGGCCAGCGCTGTATATGTGTGCTATCATGCTTCCAATTTATTTTTTACTGCCTTTAAACAGAAAGTAAAGCATGGCCAATAGCATTTAATTATGAGATGTGAAGAAGCATTTCATTGGTTGAATGTAGTGAATGAACACGCCCTCCACCAAGCCATTCATGGTCTATTATGCTTAATGTTGCAACAATGTATAAACACTAACAAGTGGAGTTTATGCAAAATGCCATGATATGGTTGTATTTAATGTTATATTTATGTTTATTTATTGTTATCTACTGTACATTTAGTCAACTAAAATCAAGTGAAAAAACTTGACTAAAATTAGACTTAAACTAAAACAATGCAGATGACTAAGACCAAATTTAATCAAAAGACTATGACTAAACTATGACTGTGAGAACAGACTGATTTTTATAGGTCATGACCCAGCACTCATGATCTACTGCTTTACATTTGCTGGGAAACTGGATTCTTGGGCTATAACACCTCAGTGAAATTAGATTCATGTTTCTGCATTAGGGCACTTACACAACAGTGAAAGCTCTGATGGGCTAATAAATGTTTTGATGGTGAGGGAAGAGCCAAAATCAAGTGGGAATACAGCAAACTGGATTTTAGAGAGAACTCCCTCCACCTTTAAAAAGTTCAGTAGATAACTGATGTGAAATACAACTTAAACATGTCTCAAACTTCCAACATGTCCTTGCAGCCATCCCCTTTAATACCAATACATACAGTGTTCTCTAATAGTGTGAATTGTAGTGTGTGTTGTTAGTCCCATTTAATTGGTGGGCTAGGCTAACTGTAACTTAGATGCCTGTTAAAGCTGTGAGTAATAATATATTGTGTGACAGCAAAACTACAAAGTGAGAGAGAGAGAGAGAGAGAGAGAGAAAGAGAGAGAGAGATTGACTAAGAAAATACTACTTCCTACCTTGGTATCGGATCTCAGAAACCTCTTCCTGTGCCAGGGGGCAGGTGTCACTGTGCGTACTGGGTCGTGGGGAGTTAATAACTGATTTGCAGTAGTTGGGAGACCCCAGCTGAGGCGCTCGTGGGATATGCTTATTTTTTTTCTTTGGTAGTTTTTGTTTCGCCATCGCTAGGGAGTAATACATGCCGAAGTTGTTCACAATAACCGGTACGGGCATGGCGATAGTCAGCACACCCGCCAGGGCGCACAGGGCGCCAACCAGCATACCGGAGGTCGTCTGAGGGTACATGTCACCGTAGCCGAGTGTTGTCATGGTTACCACAGCCCACCAGAAGCCAATGGGGATGTTCTTGAAGTGCGTGTCGCTGCTAGCATTCGGATCGTTGGGGTTTCTTCCAATACGTTCAGCGTAGTAGATCATAGTGGCAAAGATTAAGACTCCAAGCGCAAGGAAAATGATGAGCAGAATGAATTCATTCGTACTGGCGCGCAGCGTGTGCCCCAGTACCCGCAACCCTACGAAGTGTCGCGTCAGCTTGAATATACGCAGAATTCGCACAAATCGCACCACACGCAGGAAACCCAAAACATCTTTCGCTGCTTTGGAGGAAAGTCCGCTCAGCCCCACCTCCAGGTAAAATGGAAGAATCGCCACAAAGTCGATGATGTTGAGGGTGTTTCTGACAAACTTGAGTTTATTCGGACAGGTGGTCACTCGTATCAGAAACTCAAACGTGAACCATACCACGCAGACCCCCTCGATGTATGTCAGCTGCACCATGGTCTCCGTCTCAGGGACGATGCGTTCCACAGTTTCGTCGCCCACCATGATGATCTCAGTCCGGTTGATGATTGGATTAAAAGCTTCGTGGGTCTCCAAGCAGAAAGTGGTAATGGACACCAGGATGAAGAACAGAGATGCAAATGCTACCCACTGGGAGAAAAGAAAGAGATGAACGAGAGAATGAGAAACCCAACTGTACATTTTGTCATGAGTTCAAATTGATAAAATATGTAGCTTGAATGCACTTTGTGTCACTGTGGATAAAAGCATCAGTCAGATGCAGAA
This sequence comes from Yasuhikotakia modesta, assembly GCA_036877545.1. Classification (NCBI taxonomy): domain Eukaryota; kingdom Metazoa; phylum Chordata; class Actinopteri; order Cypriniformes; family Botiidae; genus Yasuhikotakia; species Yasuhikotakia modesta. The sequence continues at coordinate 115,446 of JBAJNP010000110.1, read as the reverse complement.
ATGTAAATTAATTCCACATGAATAATTATTTGGTCCCTCACACAAAACTATGATATGCAGATTACTTAAAATTATTGCTTTTTGACAGCTGCCTATGTGCACTATGAATTGCTATTAAAACATCTACATTGTTTTAAATAATAATGTGTTACATTGAAAAAATAGCATATGGGTCAGAGTTATATATAATATATCAGAATATATCAGTATATCTGAATAAAGCCAATCACAATGTATTAAAAAAAATCCATTTTTGAGGATTTTAAAGAAATTACGCTTGGATAATGCTGCTTCTTCAGTTTATCAGTGACTGAAAAAAGTGCCCGTCAGCAAAAGGGGAACTCAACAGAATTAGTTGTTAATGTCATTGTTCAAGGACAGCATAGGATAACAAAAGGCGCCAACCCAGCTACGCTCCACCACTCAGGATAAATTTAACAGTAGTTGCCTTCACCAGAGACTCTCAGTCAACCCCTGGCAAGGTTACCACATGCAGATTTAGTGAGCTGGTCCCTTAAGTGTCTTTAAAGTAGTGAAGCTGGCTTTTACCATTTACACTGTGGTTTACTATAAACGGGAAGCAAACATGGACAGATGGAAGTGGATTTCGGTAGGGGACCCCCACCACAGGATGACGAAATACTGCCTGGTGCTGAAATTACGTAAGTGTAAGATGGCTGTGTTTGCCCAACCATGCAACCTTCAGGCAGTTATGAGAAAGATTGCAACCCTGTGTTTCCATTTATGTGTATCGATCAGATTCTACCACAGGACATTATTTTCTAGCTTTTTCTTGTTTTTGAGGGAAATTTATTAACATCCTTAAGACACATTTTACACAAAAGACACAAAAAGCAAAATAACATTAAATCCCGTTTTTTAAGCTAAACAGCTAATTAATTGCAATTGTTTTTTGTTTCTTAAGCATAAACCTTAAGAGAACAAACTATATTTGTTCCCCATGAAATCTCTTGCTATCTTGAAAAAACATTCCAGATTTGTTGATCTCATTTTTATCTTATACTATCTTATGATTATTTTCCAACCGTATGAGGTACAATGACACAATTTATGCTGCATTGAGAATCTGAAAAGAATTACATAAATAAATTCTAACACACAGAGTAAATAAACTCCTTATTAAAACGATTACAAATGATTTTCTCATTGATGCTGTAAGTGCAAGCTTTTATAGTGTGATAGCTAGTATCAAATAGCAAATGTTTTCTCATATATTGCATATTTCTTTAAAGAAGCTTTAAAGCATGAATACACCTGCATTTCTCAAGGCTAGCAACACCTTGATTTTGTTCCAGGTCTTAAATTTCTCTTCCACAGGCAATGTTCTGTATATCTGGGTCAGCCAGTGCTTAGTCTTACAGACACTATTCCCTAGATGTGCTTGATTTGTCGTGGTTGGTTTATTTGTGGGGAGGAGAAATGTTTTGTCTCAGGAAGTCTAGGAGCGCGTACATGCTCAGACACTCTCAAACGAGGCCTGTTCACCTATCATCAAAATCACTTTGGTGTTTCTGTGCTCGTTTGGAAAGGCTGTCTGACTCTGAGGCTGGTGAATGGTAAGAGATGTCTGTACTGCCCGGTCACAATTTATAAGAAACCACTGAGATGGAACAGAGAGAGTGTTGAATAAATTGGGTGTTTTTAAAGAGAGCAGCGGAATTGGAGAAAAAAGTACTTCAGGAGGAAAAGAAAAAACAGACAGAATGAATGTGAGGGAATTATGAAGAAGTATATTTGACAGAATTATATTGGGGGAGTGGGGGTTAAAATGATAGTTTACCCCCCAAAAAATCATTGTAATTCTTTCCTAATTGTTAAAAGAGCGCTAACACTGTACTGTCATATAATGAAAGCAAGCGCACCACATTCAAACCTGATGAGTTGCAGGCAGTCAGTTAACAACCAATGACATCAGTCAGACACGTCTTCTCATATTTGACTATAAACTAATATAAAAATACTTTCTGCTGAAAATGTCTGTGCTTTCATGCTAATAAGAACATAGTGCATGAACTGTGTGTTGAGTGTTTCTATTGGACGCTGTTTGTTTTCTTTGTATGATAAATATCTTTCTTAAATTCTTTTGTGTTCCACTGGAAAAAGAAACAGCTTGATAGTAAAAATTCAGTTAATAATTGATTAAGGAGAGAAAGATTACATCATCACTACAGTTTATGCCTCTCTATCTATCTCTCAGTCTCTCTCTATATATCTTTCTCTCTCTCTGTCTCTCTCACTCACTCTCTCTCCTCACAGAACCCAGTGCCTTTCATATTTTGTGTACTTCAAGAAGACTTTGCTATAACCGTTAAAAATATGTGCCTGACTACAAATGTAACAAAAATAGATTAGCTATAAGTGAAATGATAAAGCTGTTACATACACTAATTGCTGAATCACTTGGGCTCTCTCACGACCTTCCAAGTCCCTGCTGACCGAACGCTTGATCTATAAGGATGTTTTATCTTCACTCTCCATTGATCAAGATCCTCAAAAGAACAGCTTGATCATTCTGATCTCAGGGGACACCACACAATCCCTTTCTCCTCCTCTGCCCTCCCGTCACACGCTGATGACCTCAGAGGAGTGACAGTTCCTGCTTTATAATTAACATCTCGTTCTGTACCCGTCTGACCTTCTGTCTACAGTGAAACAGCAAGTAGAAATTCTGAAGAATTTCATGGTTGCTCTGCTCCACCTATTTGTGGAATAAATAAGCGTTCCTCTAACTCAACTGGTAGTGTTGCGTTAGCAGCGCAAAGGTTATGGGTTCAATCCCAGGACACACAAGTACTGATAAAAATGTATGCCTTTAATTTGCTGTAAGTTGCTTTGGATAAAAGCATCTGTAAAAGGAATAAATGTAAATGTAAATATCCACACAATAATATCATAAAATAAAGCATGTCTTCTGAAGCCATTAAATAGCTTTGTTTTAGGAACAGAGTAAGATATATATAGTGTTATTCAGATGGTTTTGAACTGGATTAACCAATCGAGTGTAACAATCAAAGTCAATTGATTTCATTATGACTCTCTCAGCTAATAAAGACGTTTTTGATTTTAATGCATATTGATAAATCTATCATGTGGCTTCATAACCTTGGATATATAGCCCTCGAGTTATATCGACCGCTTTAATTTTTATGATACTTTCATAGTAAATTTAAGTCTAATTTTAAGTTAAAGCCATAAATCTTAATTTACTGTGGTTGTATAGAAAAAGCTACTTAAGAATTATAAGAACGTATTTTGTGTTCTTTTTCTTAAAAAAAAGTTTGGAACGACACAAAACTGATTAAATGATGACAGAACATCCATTGAAGAATAATTGAACTTTCTGTGAGGTCAAAGGTTAGAAACTTCCTGTAACTATACAAGTCACAAAATTCAACACATCATCACACCTGCAGAGACGCCGGGGGCAGATGTGCTGATGGCTGTTCTCAAGCGTCGTCGTTTCAGCCGATAGCCTGAGCTCATGATGTCATTGTCATTATTCAGCCCTCTGAAAACTGTGTAAACTGCAGAGCCGGGAATGTTGAAACTCACTTAGCGCGCTGCTAACCGCATTAGTCGGTGGGCGGCCTGGCCCGCTGATTCATTCTGTGTGAGCTCTGAACCAATGGGCTTGGCTGATGGTGCTGATACAGCTGTGATGTGAGATGTTCTCATTAAACACACGCACACACCAGCCTGGCAGCCTAATAAATGACATGTGGTTGGATAATTACTTTGAAAGCGAGTCTGGACAAGTACAAGCGCATGCAGACAGATTCACTTGAAAGCCGAGTGTCTAAAGCATTGGGCCTTTCACTTCCTGTTGGCTCGTATTTATGGCACAGTACTCATTGGTACTCATGTTGCACTTCAGAAAGGAAACTAAACTCTGAGTTCTGAATAGGGCTTTAGATTAAACTTCCACCAATTTGGGGTTATGGGAAACTGTCAGTCAGTGATTGTATAAGTTTAGTTCTTAGTTTTCTCAGTGGTGACTGTAATTAATTAGCCATAATGTCTAAATTTTATCATCATTTCTATTTCGCATGAAATAACAACAATGTGTTTCAATTATAGAGTAGTTTATCAAAGCTCATGAACACTTAATATTAAAAAGGACAGTAATAAAAAGATCATTTTTTGCATTAATGTAATAAGATTTGGACGAGTGGGGTGCTTAATTGTCATGAAATAATGAATGATCCTAAAAAAAGCTAAAATTGTTTGTCTTAAAGCAAAATCAGCTGATATGTTTGTTTTGTTTTGAGTTTAGAGGGATTTGCCAACCCAGGTGTGACCGCAGTAGGAAAACGGGACACGATATCTGCTGAAGCATCTGTTGTTTGTAATTCAAAGTACAAAATGGCAAACATCAGAGAACAACAGGACACATCACTCAAAACGATCGTATTTCTGGTTATATTTCCAACAACATGCAGCTAAGACAGATTTTGGCTATCACCTGATCCTGCAGGTATTGTAGTGTCATCACTTTAAAAGGTCCAGTGACATTCACAGCAATCAGTTTGTTCTCAATTACAACTCAAAGCAAAGTATGTGTATTTTAGTGTGTGTGTGTGTGTGTGTGTACGCACTAAAAACACATATACTTGGCTTTAAGTTATATATGTATATATATGTATGTATGTGTGTGTGTGTGTA
>JBAJNP010000110.1:0-110688 GCA_036877545.1 Yasuhikotakia modesta | reverse complement strand
AAACTTATGCAATTTGCAGTTATAAAATCCTGACATTTCACACAATTGACATTCTGAAAACAGTCTCCTGACCAAGAAAAGCCACTTACTGTGACAATGTCTCAGAATTGATAACAAGGCTGACAGCACCACCTCTTTATATGAGGACCAGACATGTCTTCAACATTCAGTCATTTGAAATTCAACATATTTTCTCCTTCCACCCACTCCTGAAAGTCTAAGAGGTTCTGCATTTAGACACCGCGGTAAAAATAATCCAGGGCCGTTGACAGGAATACATATTTGATGCGGAAACCCAACTTTCCCATCATGCATCAGTGATTACTCAGACTCTGTAACAAAAACAAGTCCTGCAGATTATCTAAACCAGAAATCTTGGCCACTCTCGCAGTCTTCATCAACCCATTACTGCTTATTTGCTGTTGGACGGCCAAGTGTGGTTCATGTTTCTCTGTAGAGCTGCCAGAAATCATGCCACGTTTCCTCAACAGCTCAACGCTACTGCAGACAGGGTCGGACAGCCTGGCTCCTGCCACTGCAGCCCAGAGCCAGATTAATAATACATTTCCTCCTAGAAAGCCAGTCTTACCGACACTTTATCATGCTTAAAACATGTGCTGGATGGCCAGACCAGCGCCATCATTAGACCGAATCACACGCTCTCTTCATTTGCTCACCCTTGTGTCATTTGAAGACTGTATGATGTACTTTATCTGTAGAACATCAAATGAGTTATTTATATTACAATATTGAAGCGTTTTTTTTCAGTGTAATGAAAGTGAATTATCAACATTTGTCAAAAGAAAATTAAAGAAAGATTTTGAGAGATAAATATTTGTTTCTCACACAGAAATATTAGACTTTTACATTTTTTAACATTTATCCATTTAGAAAAAGCTTCTATCCAAAGTGACATAGAATGCGTTCAAGCTAACAGCGAGTGTTCCCTCGGACTCGAACCCTTGACCTTTAATGCGGTACTTCTTATTGTACAATGGAAGTAAAATGAACGTTCTCTATTTGTGTTCTAAAGAAATACATTCATAGGTTTAGAACAACATGAGTGTAAGTTAATAAATCTCATCTTTCAGCTTTCTTTATATCTGTGTTTTTCTCTCGTCCTCCACAGTTCTGCCTACAGCCCTATTTGCTTTGATGTTGGAGGGCAGCCATCTACTTTTCTGAAAGTGGCAGAGTGGTGGGCTTGGGTCAGCGGTACTGACCTGTTTCAACCCGACTGCCAAAACACAAGGATATGCTGGGATGGCGCTCAGGTCCGATTAAAAGCTTACAGGCTTCCTGCCGAGAATGATGATGGGACATCGGTGAGTGGAGTGCGTAGGTCAAAGAGCTGACATTTGAAGTAGGCTAATGAAATGCCTATACAATCTCAAGGGCAGTGTATCTTTTATCGCTCAAGTGCCCTTAAACAGTTTATTTGTGTGCGTAGTGTGCTTTTAGTGTAAGTTTTTGTGCGGTTTGTGGGTTGTGTGTGTGTGTGTGTGTGTGTGTGTGTGTGTGTGTGTGTGTGTGTGTGTTCATAAGATGAGGTTTCTGCTTGTCCCACATCAAACATAAATGACCTGGAGTTGGTGGCAACTTGAAACATGAACTGAAAAATGAAACTGACTAGCATATAAACAGAGTTGTTTTTCATTTCCAAACCACAGACAAACCAGCCCGTCGCAAGCCCTCAATAACCTTCAATAATCAGAAAAAAATACAGGGTGTGTTATGATCAAAACATCAGCTGCTGGCATATTAAGTTATTTTACCTCAGAAATGAGATTGAAGGCATATGTAAATGTGTAGTGCTGTATACTGTGCAGTAGTTGTGGTTATAGCACCTAACTGTTATATTATGAAAGGGTCATCTGATCTTGGACATTATTTCAAGGTCACTCACACTTGGGAATTTAATTGGTCCCTCCTCATGTTTTCCCTGTATCACACTATAAGTTGTTGGGAATCGGCTTTATCAATCATTATTAGATCGCACATTTACACTCCTTCAGCCTAACTGGAGAACGCTCGTTCACACTCACCCGTGCGTATTTTGAGGAATACGGGTCCTCAAACAGCGCCCAGGTCTTCCTTTGCCAACGGGTCCAGCGCCCGGATCTGTTATCTGGCGAGTCCCCTAGCGCCAATCTCCGGGTCATCTCAACACCCTCGTCCCCCTCCGCCGCTTCAACCACTCCATCAGGCTCCGGGTCTTCGTGTCCGAGGTCAAGGGCACCCCCGGCGAAGCTGTCCAAAGCCTCCTCGGCTTCCCGATGTTGCCGGTAGGTCATCCAGCAACACGGTTCCACGTCCGTCTCGTCGATACCCCAGAACGCCAATTCCTCCTCATACAAGGGTCCACAAACGTCCGCTGGGCAATGCAATTTGCCCGTACGGTAATAGTTAAGGATGTGGGCAAAGACACCCGGGTGACGGTCGAAGAAAAACTCCCCGATGTTTGCATCATAGTCAAAGTTGTTAGGGGCGTCAGGTTCCGCCAGCCAGGAAAGCCGAGTGCCGGGCAGGGTGCGCAAGGTGCTTCGGTAGGTCTGGTGTTTAATTCCTCCGACGTTGATCACGATGCGATCTTTGTCGTCGCCTTGGCCCATCGCGTCCCTCTCTAGTCATATCTCCTACCAACGTCGGGCATCATCGTCGTACCGCTGGGACCAGTGCGACACATGTGCATAAAACAATTAAAAATATTTGTCGCAAAGACAGCAATGCATGTTCACGAAAGAGTGCAAAATCCTAGTGTGCTTAGGTTATATATCGCTGGTGCCAGGTGTGCCGTTGCGTTTTAGTGTGGCACGCTTCCTCACCATCAGATCGCCAATGAAAATTCAAACCCGCTTTATTCTTACTGGTTGTATGGAGCTGAATGACTCAAAATGATAGATGCAAAGCAGTTCTCCTAAAATAATCCAATATCCCGGCTCCCCGTCTCGGGTTTTAAGGGGTCACAGAGGTTTTTTATGGTGTCATTGTGCGCAAGGTGAGTGCTGAACGGACAGCGCCAGTTATCCATCGAGCCTTCATAACTCCAGTGTGCCTATTGTGTTACAGCCTTCCGCTGGCAACAAAAAGACGCTGTTTTCTTTTGGACGTTGTTTTCGTGATCTCGAATAAGATCACATTCAGCATATCATCGGTCCTTAAGCAATTCGCTGCCCTTCAAAAAACAGCTTCTTATGGCTATGCGTTCAGAACTGAGCGATCGATGGTGCTTTTAAAAGCCTGAAACCACTGATGCGTTAGAAGTCCTATTAAAGCAGATGGGTTGTGATGACAACAGCTCGGCGGTGGTTGCTGTCTTGGAAGAAGCGGGCGTCGCAGCAACAAGGGAGGGTCGTTCATTCACAGAACAGGGCTCAGTTTCCACGCCACGCCAAACGTGTTTTCACGCCAACAAAACGCAACATGTTCTCGGGGTGGAGAAGCGCGTGTCCCGTTTCTACAATATAGACACGAGAACTGGGTGCACGATTGAAATCAGAGCACAGTTGCCCGGGAGGGGTGTATGTCCGTGCACGCGTGAAGGAAAGACGGGAGGGGGTGATTTGTTCAATTTTGGGGACACATTTGCGCGGCGCGCCACGGCGACCTTTGAAAGGGCGATAATATATCACACAAGTCATGAAATCTCACTGTGCCTTCTGGGCAATTCTGAATTCATAAATTAATAAGAGAAGCTTTTATTTCTCCATTAAGAATGACTTGCGCGATAAGTGACCACACACACACACACACACACACACACACCAGTCTGCAAGTGAAATAATTTGCCATAGTAGAAATGCCATTAAAATATGTGTAGATGTCGATGCACATCTAAACAGACCAACGCATAAGTGCCTTCGGTTTGGGGAAAAAGGTGATTATGTAAATGATCATCCGCGCCTGTAAGTAATGGCATTGTGAGCTGTAATGCTGTATGTCTGCCAATAGGTGGAACTAAAGTGACGCTTAAAATATCCATAATAGCAAACAGACACATTAAAATAAAAGACGTTTTCATAAATAGATAAACAGGCGCTGTTGTGTAAGTGTCAAATGAGGCAAAGCGTTTGTGCATTTTTGTATAAACACTAAAGTCATAAAATAACTATCATCACAATTTCACACCACACCATTAGTTTTAGTTTATATAAATGTAAATGTATAAATGTAATTGTATTTTCTTAAATAGATTACTTAACCAGCCTTTGTAAAAAAAACGTAACTATAGTCTGGAACTCCTGTCTGAAGGTATTTTATCATTATTAACAACCAATAGCACGTACGCCTACAAGAACTATATTCGCAATACAACAGAGGGACATTTTAACAGCTAACTTAAAATCCCTCGATCCGAACGAGGGAGACACTAAAGAAAGGATACAGGCACATAATCATATTTTATTAAATAAGCACAATTTAAAAAAAACTCTCTTTATATAAAAATGTCAAACAAAGAACAAATTGCAATTGTTAAAGCTGCTTTTGTTTCTAAGCACATTTTAACCTCCTTCTCAAGCACTGTGAAAAGAGTCTTGCCATTTGCCAATCCGCATGTGTGCATTTTGTAATGAAACTAACGTCCATTCAGTAATGATCCTTAATATTACATGCTTTGATCGCCTGTTTATTGAATGAAAAATACTTAAAATATAAGTAAGTTACAAGCATAGGACGCCATATGAGAAGGTTCACCTTTCCAAACTTCTTACGTTAAGCTTCCGCTACAGCCAATCAGCGTTGAGCACATGACCACCGCCCACCTGTAGTCGGGTGCTATGGCTGCGCTGTGAGATGCACACGGTCTCAGCCGAACTTGTATTTCTTCACGTCCTCTCGTTTATTTATATTTCACGATGTCAATGAGAATGATGCTTTTGAAATTTCACAGACTTTGTCACCGTTCTTTCGGGGCTTCGCTGCGGCCGGTTGTAGCCAGTTTGTATCACACTCAGCGGGGAGTGTACGGTTACCGACCGAGGGACAATCTGAGGAGAGACGCCGATCTGCCGCAAGCGTCCGCGCTGAACCAGGGTCTGTGCGTTTAACACTCATATTGTTAGTAAGAATACTGTAAAGTACCATAAGGATACTGTTCACGTAGATCGGGTATCTATTGCGTTAGCATCTACTGATGCTAACACTTGCATGTTTAAACGTACATAATGCAGTGTGACGTTAAAGATAAGACATTTGCAAGGTGAAATTCGCGTTGTGCAATAATGGCTGGAGTTCATCGTGTATAGTGTGTGGAAATATAGGCTGTGAATTGCACGTTTGTGTAAACAGATCACGGGCTGGCGCGATTGGTGGACGCCTATAGAGCACATGGGCACAAGGGAGCTAAAATTAACCCGTTGCTTCCTGACGCTCCTGTGCTGGAGAGCGTGCCGGAGATCAGCGTTCTGAACGGAGCTGTCCGGGGAATCCTTAACACAACTGGTTAGTTTCAGTTACATGGTGTTTATGTACTCCAGGATTCATGCTATGTAGTTCTGAACGGCTTCCGGCAAACACAGCACCTTCTTTCAACTGTTTGCCATCTGCTTGCGTTTTATTTACTAAACGTTCAGGGGATCAAAACGAGTTAGTTGGGATCTGCCACATACACAAGTTGTTTGACAAGTTGTGTTTAAAGTTACTAATCTGTGTCTGTGGTGTACACACAGCAAGTATATTACTGTGATAAATATAACACCAGATAAATATGCAGCTGTCTCCGTTTCAGGATTGCGGCATTTTGGGAAATCCGAGGCGACTGTTGAGGAAGTCGTGTCCTACCTGGAAAGAACATACTGTGGGGGAATCTCCATAGAAACCAGTCAACTCCAGACTCTACAAGAGAGAGAATGGTTCTCTGACCGTTTTGAAGAACTCAAAAAAGAATCATTCTCTCCAGAGGAGAGAAGACAGCTGGCCAGACTTATGCTTGAATCTCAGGTATTTCACACCTGTCAGCATTATTTATACACATTCTCTTTAGCAAGTTTTTCCTTTTTTGTTGTAAGAAAAATTCTGTCTTGCACACCAAGACACTCAGTATTATTCCTGGCTATTTTATAAAGAATTGTTACTGTAACTTCATCATTTGTGCATCTTCTCTGTTCTTTGTGAAGGAGTTTGACCACTTCTTAGCCACCAAGTTTGCTACTGTGAAGCGTTATGGAGGTGAAGGGGCAGAGAGCATGATGGGATTTTTCCATGAGCTGTTCCGCTCCGCAGCGTACAGCGGGGTGACGGATGTAGTGATGGGAATGCCTCACCGCGGACGCCTCAACCTGCTCACCGGACTGCTGCAGTTCCCTCCAGAGGTTAATAGTGTCTGCAGATAAACTTAAGTAGACAGTTTTAATCTAGTGTTCAAAGTACTGTACTATACAGCTGCTGTTAAGTAGTTTGTTTAAACCTGTAAGGAACTGAGAATTAAAGCCACGTTGTATTAAAATTTTGAGCAATTTTTGGCTTAAAAAAAGCTATTTTTAAGCCATTTCTTCAATACTTTAATGGAAACCAGTGTGTGAAATTGTCCTTTTTTTCAAGTTGCTGTTAAAGACAAATGCAAAACAGATACTGTTCTACTAGTTAGCTCCAGCTTGGACTTCTGTGTATGTTTTAAAGATGACTGTATAAGTTATTCATTCATTCATTCATTTTAAACTGATGTTTAACACCATGTGAGATTTCTTCTTGTTATTTTCTGTCACCCATTCACATGCTGTTGTGGTTTGATCTCACACTTATTTATATCAGCTTAAGAAACAGCTCAGTTGTGCTTCAATAGACTCATACAACATATAATAACAGTTTATATTCAACTCTGTGTTTGACATATCTTGACTTTTACAAACCAAATGCTTTCTCTCTTTCTCAGCTCATGTTTCGTAAGATGAGGGGTCTCAGTGAGTTTCCAGAGAATTCTCCCTCTATTGGAGATGTACTGTCCCATTTAACCTCTACAGTGGAGCTGGATTTCGGAGCGGGACACCCTCTCCATGTCACTATGCTTCCCAACCCCTCCCACCTGGAGGCCATCAATCCCGTGACGCAGGGAAAGACTCGCGGCCGACAGCAAGTCAAGCAAGATGGAGACTATTCCTGTGACCCCCACTCACAGCCAGGAGACAAAGTCATATGCCTGCAGGTTCTGAGTTGAGACCTTCACTGTTGTCCTAAAACATGTAAAAATGTTTGCAGAATGTTGTCTTGAACTAACTGTTATTTATCTGGCGCTCACAGGTTCATGGCGACGCTTCGTTTTCAGGCCAAGGTGTTGTAACGGAGACCTTTACCCTGTCAAACCTCCCCCATTATAGAGTAGGTGGAAGCATCCATCTCATAGTGAACAATCAAGTGGGCTACACCACTCCCTCAGAGAGGGGGCGTTCATCTCTGTATTGCAGTGATGTTGGTAAGTTTTCTGCAATATTTTAAAAAAGTTTTTCAACAACATTTGAAAAAAAAATCTAGATGTATATAACTTGTCGTGTGATTGTGGGGTGGGGCTGTCTGTTTTGTTCATCCAATGAAAGGAGTAGGGGGGGAGAATTCATAACTCAGTTTATGAAAACTGGTAATAAATGCTGCTGGTTATATGAAACACTTTTAACAGCCTCATTTTGACAAAACGTGTTTCCTGCGAGACAACGAAAAGGGACCATTTTACAGTGTTGGCAATGATCCTCAGGAAAAATGGTGGGATGTGCAATAATCCACGTGAACGGAGACAACGCTGAGGATGTTCTCAGAGCGACCCGACTGGCCGTGGAGTACCAGCGACGCTTCAGGACCGACGTTATCGTGGATCTGCTGTGTTACCGGCAGTGGGGACACAATGAGCTAGACGAGCCATTTTTCACAAACCCTGCAATGTATAAAATCATTAGGTGGGTTTTCTTTTGTGCTAAATTTGGGTGCGTTGTTTGTTACAAATGTCCTCTTGTAATGGTCACCGTCTGCTTCCTGTCAGGTCAAGAAGTAGTATCCCAGATTCTTATGTGGACCAGCTGGTCTCTGAGGGTCTGATGACTGAGGACGAACGGGGTCAGATCAAGACCACCTACTACGCCATGCTGAACGAACAACTCGCCAACATGGCCCTGTATAGCCCTCCACCGACCAACCTGCAGGGTCGTTGGGGTGACCTGATGGAGCCCCAGAACAGAGTCTCAGCCTGGGACACGGGCGTAGCCCAACCCCTGTTGCAGTTTGTAGGTGCCAAATCCGTAGACATACCTGAGGAGATTCAGTTACATAGTCACCTGAGGAAGACACACGTACAGGTAATAAGAAACTTACTGACTCGATCTTTGACCACAGTTTGTATTTATAACATTTTTATGGCATTTGGAAAAGTAGCCCGCAGCTCTCAGATTGGGTTTGGTGTTTGCTTGTCATCGTGTCATTTCAAAATCCATGCCATTTTTCTGTTTTTGGCAGAGCATGAGGAGAATTTTTAGGAATTTTAGGATGAAAGTAAACAGTCACAATGTAACTGTTATGTCGATACTGAGGGAGTCTGTTTGAATATGCCTGTTAACTTTTGTCTTATCACAGGCACGGCTGCAGAAACTAGAAGAGGGCGAGAAACTGGATTGGTCTACGGCGGAAGCTCTGGCGTTTGGCTCGCTGCTGTGTCAGGGTACGACTTGTTTTTGGACGGCCCACAAACAAGCTTTGAATTGCTACACAAAAAGTTCCTCTGTCAATAAATAATAATGTACAATCAGGCAACTTGCCAATAAATACATGCCTATAAAATATTAATTTTACAAGTTAGCTTATTATACAGCAGAGTAACTTTCTTTTAAGTCTGTTTTAAAGTTTCGCTGTGGACAACGGTCAATATTCCACTGATTGTTCTTCCATTTTTTTTCCTATTAAACAACACGATGGCTTTCCTAGTGTTTTGTTTGTTATATCCCACACTGTAGGATTTAACATTCGCATTAGTGGACAGGATGTTGGACGGGGCACTTTCAGTCAACGACACGCTATGGTTGTTTGTCAGGAAACCAACGACATGTACATACCTCTCAATAACATCAGCACCCAGCAGAAGGGATTCATAGAGGTAGCTTACCCAATTGCTGCAGAATCTGCGTGGTTTTTTTTTAAATTAAAATTTTGTGTGTATTTCATTGTGTATTTGTATTTTATTTGTTATATACTCTGTTTTATGCACTTTGAGGGTACTGGGCTTTATAACAAAATTCATGAACGAGTGTTCCTGTAGCTCAACTAGTGTTCATTTAGCTCAACTTGTAGAACATTGTGTTACCAGTGCAAAGTTTGTGTGTTCAATGCCAAGGAGCGCAGGTACTGATAAAAAATGTATACCTTGAATTTACTGTTAGTCATTTTGGATAAAGCGTCTGCCAAATGAATGAACGAAAATGTAAATTCTGCCTTCCAGTGTTTGTTAGAGTGACTACTGTTTACGGTTATTTTAGCATATAACCTGTGTGTTTGTTGCAGGTATGTAACAGTGCTCTGTCTGAGGAGGCTGTGCTAGGGTTCGAATATGGAATGAGCATCGCGCAACCTAAACTGCTGCCCATTTGGGAGGCTCAGTTCGGGGATTTCTTTAATGGTGCCCAGATCATATTTGACACTTTTCTTTCAGGAGGTAAAAACATACACAGTGCCTTAAGATTATTAAACACTAGTAATACCAGTTTCTCCTATTAGATTATTATCAAGGACCTTTAAAAGCATCGAATTGTTTAAAACGCAGATTCAAATCACTTTAATCAAATCACAGTTAACATGTTGATTTGCTGAGAAACCCCCAAATATAGATAATTCAAAGAAATGCTCTTCACTATATAATAAAGTGGATGTTTTTAATCCTTGATGCCGATTTTTCCTTATTTGGTGAGGGTGGCAGAAAAATTGCACACAGCTGTAACAATTTGGGGTATCTGCCAACATCATTGATTGCTATATTTTATAAATGTGCATCTTAATCCTTCATGGCACTAAAGTTCAATTTTTATTTTGAAAGGTGAAGCTAAATGGCTCCTGCAGAGTGGAATGGTGATCTTACTGCCACATGGGTACGATGGGGCGGGGCCTGAGCATTCATCCTGTCGAATCGAACGTTTCTTACAGGCAAGTGCACACATGCTATTTCCCAGTTCACCTACTTAAACTTTGCAATGCATTGTGGGTAATATCTGCATTTAGGGTGTGCATAGATCTGCACTTAACATACTATGATTTGGGACATACTAATTCTAGTTTTAAGTATGGTTTAGGGTGGCTAGTATGTAAATTGGGATGTCTATTAGTTTCTTTCCAGCACAATTGACAGCTGTGAACATTATACTTGTTTTGTGATCTGTAGCTTTGTGATAGCAAAGAAGAGGGTGTAGATTGTGACACGGTGAACATGGGGGTCGTGAACCCGACCCTACCAGCTCAATACTTCCATCTCCTGCGAAGGCAAATGATCAGAAACTTCCGGAAGCCATTGATTGTGGCCTCTCCCAAAACTCTTCTCCGGTTCTCCGTGAGTTATTCTTAAGCCACACGAGTGGTGTGTATTGGATGTGTTTTGGGGTGTTGGTTGTTTTTCTATTCGTTATGGAGTATGTACTCTGTTTGCCACTAGGGGGCGGTGTCAAGCTTGGCTGAAATGGGACCGGGAACTTCATTCAAGCCTGTCATTGGTGATTCCTCTGTAAACCCAGCAAGGTATCTTATTTCTGTTTTTGCATATTGTTTTTGTAACACAGTTAAAGTGTGAAATTGTTTATCTGCAAGTCACTGTGGTGAGTAAACTGTAAAACAAGAAAACAGAATAGAATCCAGTTTCACTTCCAAAGTCTAGGCTAGTGTGAACACTTTCTGGTGCACTTGAAGGGGTCATTATACTATATTAAATTTTATATAATTAAATGTTGTATATAACTGAAATTTGAAAAAGATAATGATGTCTATTTTTAAAATTCCCAGGTTGCTGGTACAAATTAGTGTTCGCCTGCCACTGTGTGGCTGCTGGATAATTCAGTCGATGGTTTATTCACATACTGTATTTCTGCAGGATTTCTAGTGTTATTTGATGGCTATTTGCTTTTCCCTGCAGTGTGCAGCGGGTTCTGATGTGCTCAGGTAAACATTTCTACGCTCTGCTGAAACACAGAGAGACGTTGCCACAGGCTGTAACAAACACGGCGATAATCAGGGTTGAGGAGTTGTGTCCCTTCCCCACAGAAGCCCTACAACAGGAACTCAAAAAATACACCAACGCCAAAGGTGTGATTAAGCTCATCTTTATTCATGGGCTACTCAAATCGTCCTTCATTTGCATTTGTTTCCTTGTTAAAGTGATGGTGTTTGTATGTGGTTGTAAGTGTATTTTTAATATTTTGTTATTCAGAGTTTGTCTGGAGTCAGGAAGAACCCCAGAACATGGGCTGTTGGTCGTTTGTCGCACCAAGATTCGAAAAACAATTGGCTTGCAAGGTCAGGCACCCCAGATTTTTAATTTCTCAGATACACAGAAATGGTTAATTCATTCATTTATTCAAGGCGTTACACAAAGCAACTTGCTACACAGTTTATCAGTATGTTCCGAACTTGTAACCTTTGAGCTTCTAATGCAATGCTCCACCAGCTAACTACGGGAATACTTCTCAGTTTGCTTGTAGAATCGCACTCTGTCTGTTTAGCAATATTCTAGCCAACCCTGTAAAGATGACAAAATAAACTGATGTTAATATTGTTAATGTACAGTGTAACTTTGCTAGGTAAATTTCACACCCTAACTCTAAACTGAAGACGTAGTTTTGTAGATATAAGTAGATCTAATGTAGATTTAAGATGAGGCCAGACGCTCACCAGTTGATCTTGTTGTTCTCAGTTGAGGCTGGTGAGCAGACCTGCCCTACCTGCCCCTGCCGTGGGCATCGGGACTCTTCACCAGCAGCAACAAGAGGCCATTCTGACCTCCTCATTCTCCTGAGATCTTCAAGTCTGTAGCTAACAAGCTATGACCGCCATGATAAAAACCGACACAAACTCTATGAGCGCTAATTGTTCAGGTAACAGAACAAAAAAACATAGTTTACCAAATGATTCTTTTAACAATATACCCAGTACCTTTGAAGTATTGCTTTTGATCGCTTGAAATAGATTATGCTGTAGTTATACAGAAAGTATAAAATGGGTCAGTGTGTACAGTAATAGCGTACAGTGTGTGTTGTTTTTAAAATCTCTATTAAAATTATTCATATTTAAATATTAATATGACTTTCAGAAGCCAGAAAACTGTAGCTGGTTTTAAGCTATCAGATGGATCCTGCAGTGTTACAGAAACACTAGTTTGAAAAAAGAAAACAAAACGAACGCATTAAACGTCTTTGAATGTTATTCCTGAATGGCTGCTGCTATATTGCATTATAAGCAGCTGAATGTAGAATTAATCCCTGTATTGCACAAATTTCACAAAGCAGAACAGAATGACATTTTAAACAGCAAGATTGTTTGCACCATTACTGGTGTTTGCACCACTACTGGTGTTTGCACCACTACTGGTGCAAACCCCATTCAATTCCCACATTGTATTAAGTAAAATCATAAACATTGTTTCCAGTAGTGTTACTGTGTTATGAAACTGACTGTACTTGAGCACTTATTTTGGATGGAAAAAATAAAGTCTTATAAGTAAAAACTTAAAAGTCTTGTTTTTATCAATCATTTGACATTCATTCACCATCCTCCATCTTTAACTGCATTCAGCATAAATCTACTTTCAGATTCACTCAAAATTACATTGTTGTAAATGTTGCATATTGAGAATATAAACTGAATTATAAGAATATACAAGCATATAATTTATGAATTATAAGAAATTATAAGAAACTAAGAATATATCCGTTAAGGTTACTAACACTAATACATTCAGGGAAGGAATTAAAAGATTAATAGATATTGTTTGATATCTGGGTAAATGTCTTATAGGTCGTTTTCACTTGGCTAGACATGTCAGTTTAAACGGAAATCCTGCATGCAGCAGGTCTGTGTTTCCTGACGCAGAGTCCGTGCAACCTTCCCATTTCATCGGGTCACGGACTCGCCAGTTGCGTGCCAGGCAACGTGTGACTGTCAGCCTGTGCGTTGCGATAGCGCTACTTTGCACGACGCGTTTGCACGTTTGCTGGATCTTCGCTTGCTTCAGTTCTGGACGCGGTGAGTCAGTGAGGCGGGATCCGCGGAGAGTCGAGGCGACTCGATTGGACGAGTCACACGTACGTCGGTCGGTCCCCGTTCGGGCGGAATGCGGGCAGCGATTAGAGCCGGTCACACAGTAAGAAGAAACGCGACTCACTTTTGCGCGATTATCCGGTTTCGTTAGCCGTGACAGGCTGCGGCAAGGTTAGAAAGATTTACGCGTTAAGACGGTTATTCGGAGGGAGTGCTCTCCCTGGAAGCACCATGGCCAGGGGAAGCGACGAGTCTATGAATGGATCGTGGAAAAAGCAGGTGGATGACATCAGGAAGATATTCGAGTTTAAAGAGATCCTCGGGACGTGAGTATTCGTGATGCTTCGATACGATCTGCATGTACGGAACGGTTCGGCGTCCTCCGGTTTGTTCTCAAAGTTTGACCTGTAACGCTATGCTGGTGTGCAGACAGGAATAGTTGAACATCCCAACAGACGCATGTCTGCTCGTCTGTAAATGTTGCAGAATGACAGATTGCAAAGTGAAACCGTGTTGCAAAGATGGTCATTCATAAGTCTAATATATATATATATATATATATATATGCAGTGTAAAATCTTACTTAACCTGTTTGCCATAGAGGGTTTTAATGTCAGACCTTATGTCATTGCATAACAAACAACATGGCCTATTGCTGTCATTAACAACTGTTTCTGAACTCCTTTGTGTAGTTCCAGCATTATAAAGGTTTACTGGGATTTTAAGGGGTTCGGCTTAAAATTAGCAGAAAATATCTGTTTGTACTAAATTTGCAGGTGCCATACACTGTACACGACGGCTGTTTATCTGTGGCAGGGAAACAGTTTTCAATTTGTGCATTTTTATTTCGTGGCAGCCTTTTAACCGTAGTTTGTAAAGGATCATGAAGATTTAGTTTAAATGTGCGCCCTGTTATCTTGAAAATGGTTTAGGAAATTCTATTGCATCTACACTTCTTGTGTAATGTAGGTCTATATAAAAATGTATATATGAGCAGGTTATGTGTGACAGTTTAGGGCAGGTATTGGGGTATTAAAATAGGGTCTTGCGTTGCAAAAATGTGGGTCTTTATACAGCTATATTCTGCATTGGAGTTTTGTGTTGCGAATATAATGCCATTTTAAAAATATATTTGTTGTTTACTGTTGTAATAGTTCAGTTATGGTCAGCCAATTTGTGGTTGTTCAATATGTCAGTTAACGTAACAACAGGTTTTATTCTTCATAGGAAGAATAAAACCTGTGACGTACTGTATTCATGACCTGTTATAGTCTGTGATATAATATCTCAGCAGGCCAGCCGTAGGAATCACAGCCATGTGTGCACATGTGATGATGGTTATAATCTGACAGCTTGACATCTGAGGTTTGACACCCCGCCCCGAATACTCCTGAAACCCCGCTGTGGATCATAAGACTGCAGACTGGGAAAAAAAAACCCACAGATTATCTCTGTTTTTCTTTCTCTGTCTCTCTCTCCTTGGGTCAAATATAGCATAGCCTAAGATATCGCTCGGTGTTTAAAAAATATTCAGTATTTAAACACCAGATTTGGTCTATGAAGTAAAACTAATGGAACATCAAGTTGTAACCTATTAATGGATAGTGCCAAACATAAATCAGGGACACGGATTATCTGTCTAGGATTTACCATCCTAAAGATGACATAACTGACCCTCTAATGCGCCTTATACAAGAGTTTCCTGGCTCTGCTTTTAGACACACTAAACTGAAACCAGAACACGGGCATTTAAACATCAGGTCAAAAAATGTATTGTCATATTGTTTGAAAATCCACAACATTTTTTTAAATGCATATATAATTCAGTGAGCAGATTTTGGAGAATGAGGTTCCTTAAACATGTCTCAGCCAATCAAAACACACCTCTTCGTGCACATTCTGTATTATTGTAGCAAGTGTCTTCATTATATTACCGTGGCAACCATAAAAAGCTTAAAGTTAACCTAATGAATTACAGTACTTGCCAGTAAGGCTTTGTAGGGCATCCGTTACAGTGATTTACTGTGGTTGAAGGCATTTCCCCTGACTTTGTCAAACAAAACCATCTGCTGTTTGTTTTAACATTCGTTTAAATGGGACAGAATAGGCCCAGAATAGGTTCAAAGTCAATGGCATATTTGTTGTATAGGTCGTAAGCCCACAGCTGCCTTATTTTTTCCAAAATTGTTCAGACTTTCCTACACGCAATGACTCAACAAAAACCTACACGCAACGTCCAGCCTCCTCCCCCATACACACACAAACAGACACACAAATACTTGGCCACCATTGTTTAAAATCTATCTGTACCTGTAAGTATTTCTAAATTACAACCAGTGGGCCATTAATCCAGCAGCAGTTTTAGGTTAGTCCCAATCCTGTGACCTGTGCCAGTTTCCCAAATAGGTACTAAGGCCTAATAGAATAGAATAAAATAGAATTTCCACATAGCAGTGCCAATGGGAATTAAAACACATTAAATAAGAATAAACAAGAACATGGACAAAAATGTTCTTCCAAGGTTCCAGGTTTCCAAATAAGTGCAACATGATATATTTTGTCTGTTAATATCTATGGTTAATAACATTTAACATCTGTTTTTATAACATCTGTTAATAAAATGGTTCTGAACCCAGAACATTCCATTTAAACGTGAAGCTAGTCTAGCTCTGAATTGACTTTTCCTCCCATCCTGCAATACGTGATTACGCCCACGTCTCATAAACCATATATAGTATTCTGAAACTCATTGACATTTACATGGGAAATTCAACATTAATGCCAAACTATGAGGTTATGGACCACAGAATCGCAATAGATGTTCACTAGTTCCAGACCGACCTCACGCTATGCAAATTAGGTCGTGTGATGGATATGCAAATGCGGGGACAGTATGCACATATTATTTAAAAATGTTGTCGTTTGTATAGCTTGGTTACAAAATGCAAACTGTGTAAAGTTACAGCTAGTGTACAGGCAAACACCTCTGCACTGTGACATGACAGAGAACGCGAAACTCTTAAAGGCCACTGTTGCATGCATGCAGGTTAATAACTGTATTCTCATACCCTTCACCTTGTGTTTGTGTGTAGCTCTGCTTCCTGTGGTTTTGATGATTTTCTCTGCTGTTGTTCGGTTAGCTGATGTAAAACTCCACCTGCTTGTGCGGTTTGACTGCTGGCCAAAAAGGAACCAGTTCATTGTATTCTATGCAGTTAGATGATTTATGATAACCTGTTTGTCACCAGAATAATAACAACTACGACAATAACAGATGCAACCACCTATAGTGTGGATCAGTTTTTCTTAACTGGGGGCCTCAAAGTGACTTTTATGCATTGAGAATAAGACAAAATGAGCTTTAAAATAAGCTACAATTCAATACAATTTTAGTATTTGGTTATTTTTTATAACTAATGTCTTTCTAATGTCTTTTTTTGTCCCTTAATTAAGCTTAAATTTGTAACCATTGTATTTATTTTGAGATTTGTGTTGGATTTATTTCTGTGAACAGTGTATGAATGACTTGAAATGACTATAGATTTAAATAGCAGAGATGAACACCATGCCCACTTCAGTCTCTCCCTCTCAAATGAACACGTATCTTACAAAGTACTGAACCTGATTGGCTCTCGGCCTCTGACTCACTGCATTGCAGCCCTTGTGTTACGATCACAGATAGAGAGTTGAGTTTTACAGTCTAAAAAACGGATGACAAATCCTTTGTTTTGGCAAAGCACCAAGCCCTGTATTTGATAACACGGTTCAGAAAACCCGTTGCCCTAAAATGCCATTTTGTTTCAAGCTTTCAGAATTGCAGTGGGAGCTTGTGTCAGTGTATGTAAATGAGTGCGTGTTCAGGGATTAGAGCAGATTTTCAGTGACCAATAAAGGCTTAGCCACAGGTCACAGTGGACAACTGATTACTTTACACATAGTGCATAATGATAGTACAAGCTAAATAAATCAGAGGTGTGTGTGTGTATGTGAGAGAGAGAGAGGTTTTTTTAAATGTTTTTTTTTAAAAAGGTTTTTTTTAACATGTTTTATGTATAATATAACCTGATAAAAATATGTGTACCTTGAATTCACTGTCGCTTTGGATAAAAGCGTCTGCCAAATGAATATGTAAATGTATTTGCATTTTTGTATTTGTTTTTATAACCTTTAGTTAGCATATCATGTTGGTTGAAATATTGACAAAATACAATTCAGAAAATAATATAAATAATCAACAGATTATTTGTAAATAGTCAACAAATTTCAACAGTATTTTACAATTTTTCTGTCTAAAATTTCCACCATGCTCTTAAAGTTTTGAACCCCACTGTAGATCTTTCAATTGTTTTCTAAGACGTCATTGTATTTGATTTTGTTTTTCTGTATTAACAAATCACATGCGACTAATTTGCTCTTGTTTTCCTTCACGCTTCCAGCGGGGCATTCTCTGAGGTGGTTCTCGCCCAGGAAAAGGCAACGGGTGCGACCTACGCGGTGAAATGCATTCCGAAAAAAGCGCTCAGAGGGAAAGAAAGCGGAATCGAAAACGAAATTGCGGTGTTGAGGAAGTAAGTATTCAAAAAGCTTCTCAAAAAGTCAGACACCCGTTACGTGTTTCGCGGCACTTCCATCAGCAGCGCTAGCTAACCTAAAGTTCAAAGGAAGCAGTGAGTGGGAGTTTCAGCTATTCTCCTCAGAGCGGCCGATGACTCAGTCTTTGTGTCACGCCCATCACGGCCTCCTACCTTCACCGACTTCCACCTGTCCCTGTGTAAAACATCAGGAGTGTTTGAAAGGCCGTACAGATGATTCATGCGGCCTCCGCCGCAGACCTCGCTATTCACCGCACGTTAAGGCCGAGCGCAGGTCTGCGGTTGTCATGGTAAAAAGGCGTTCAGGCAAGAAGGGAAGGCGAAATGATGGCGAGTAAAAACTGCAGCACACAGCTGGAGTGAAGAAATGTGGACTTGTGCACAGCGATCAGATGATAACAAAATTCTGCACTTCCAAGATCTAAGATTCTGATCTGAAGGATGTATTTTGGTCTGGAAATAGACTTGAAGAATCTGTTGCATTATTTTGTAATAATAATTGGTTAAATATGATCTTTTATTCATTCTTCTCAATTGGCAGTTTCTTAAATGAACGTAAGTGTTCCTAGTGTTTTAATAATATATGCACATTGTAGACACTGTGGTTATCTTACACCTAAAGCAATATGTTAATGAATTAACAGTTATTAATGTTAATTTGGGAATTATGGCTGGCACACACTTTAGTTCACAGCATCAATTTCTTAAGATTTATTTAAAGATTTAAAGGGAAAGAAACAGGAATGTTCTCTGTGTTGTTATTATTAGCAATTGCCAGTTCAAAAACATTACCATTACTGTACTTTTGGATCACTACTGTATCCAAACACAGACTTCCATAGACTTAAATCAGAAAAAAAGCTAATGCAGTTACTACTATGGCAAACTGTTGCTATGGTAAGATTACAGTCAGTTTCTTGCCTCTCAATACTGGATTAAATCTTGCATCACCCACGTGAGTGCATTGGCTCAACACCATGTGTTAAACGCTAGGTCACAACTCATGGGTTTGTGTTTTCTGAAAGAATAAACTGTTGCATTTGCACCAAATGTGTGATGGGCACCAATATCAGCCATCCAAACCAGAGCCTCAGTAATCCACTCAAGTGTGTTCACAACATGGCTTTCTAAACAGCTGAGGTGTCTGGGGTCCAATTTGTTGTAACTGACCAAATATTCTGTCCTTTCCTTACAGAATCAAGCACGAGAACATTGTGGCCCTAGTCGACATTTATGAAAGCCCCAGTCATCTATATCTAATCATGCAACTGTGAGTCGACACTGATCTGTTGTGGTCTCCACGCACCTGCTGTTGTTTGTTTACTGACTCCGTTCGCCATCCTCGGGTTATAATGTCACGTGGAATTGTGTGATATTCGTTTTTAAGGTTAAATGTCTTTGGTTTCAGCGTGTCAGGTGGGGAATTATTTGACCGAATCGTAGAGAGGGGCTTCTACACCGAACAGGACGCGAGCGCTTTAATAAAACAGGTCTTGGACGCAGTTAACTACCTGCATTCGCTGGGGATTGTCCACAGAGATCTTAAGGTGACGCTTTTCCTCCACTAAATTCTCTCATGCCCCAAACAAATCGATACACAGAGACAATTTCATTATTCCTCGAGGACACCAGGAACACAACAAGGAACCACGAGCGTAACAGACTTGAAAGGTCATCAAATCATGACCACTTCTTTCCACTTTAGTAGATGTGGGAAGTACAGTGTAAGTCAGTCACTTTCTCGCCCTAATAATCTTGTTTGTCTCCCGATAGCCTGAAAACCTGCTGTATTTTAATTCGCATGAGGAATCCAAGATTATGATAAGTGATTTTGGGCTGTCCAAGATGGAGGGAGCTGCTAATGACATCATGTCCACAGCGTGCGGGACCCCAGGCTATGTCGGTAGGGCTGTTAATTCATTTTTCATGTCCATAGAAAATTGTATTCAGTGTGAATTAGTCTTAAATTAAAAAAAAACCAAAATCCAAATTCAGGTCATTTGAAACATTTAATGTTATTGGCAGGGTGTATGTTTTAATTTATGTGATTCATGCCATAATTTCTTCTCTCTTTAGCACCAGAGGTATTAGCACAGAAACCTTATAGCAAAGCAGTGGACTGTTGGTCTATTGGAGTTATTGCTTATATCCTGTAAGTAGTTTTTACGTCACATTTTACATTTACATTTATTCATTTGTCTGACTCTTTTATCCAAAGCAACTTTAAATCTACATTTTTTCAGTACATGTATTCTCTGGGTTTAAACCCACAACCTTTGCACTGCTAACGCAATGCTCTACAAGTTGAGGTACAGGAATAAAAAACATAGGTGCTAAAAAGGGTGTCTGGTAGCGATGCCATAGAAGAACCAGTTTGTGCAAAGAATGTTTCACTCAAAGAACCATCTGTGCAACAAAATAATTCTGTGTTTGGTCTTTATGAAACCACACAGCCCGCCAAAAATATGTTCAGAAAAACAATTTCGCTGCTTTTCTGACTGTTTTATATTGTGTTGTTTTTAATCAACAAAGGAGAGAACTGAATGCTTTTGAACTCTCTGCCTCCTCAGGTTGTGTGGATACCCTCCGTTTTACGACGAAAACGATTCCAAACTTTTTGAACAAATACTAAGAGCTGAATATGAGTTTGACTCGCCATACTGGGATGACATTTCTGATTCAGGTGAAAATCTTAAATTTATGTAGTTAACGCTGTATGTTTATCCGTCTCTGCTCCAAGGTTTCGTTGTTTTTTCTACCTGAGAAAATGAACCCCTTTTCACCTCCTTTTGCTCTTCCCGCCCACTGAAACCCACCATTCATCGCGAGGCTGCTTGCTTGTATTTATTTGCCACCGATAGTCACGACTTCTTTTTGTGAGCAACTTTAATAAGGTTTTTTTCCCGGGCGCAACCACTGAGGTATAGCAGCCAGATATAAATCACCAATTGAAAGGCATTATCGGGCGCTAGGCGATTCAGCATCGTTTGAAAATAACAACTCTACACCCACACAACAAGCTGTTCCCTGATGTCTGGGGAAGTGTAGGAGGGTGTCAATTTTTCACAATTAGAACTGCACCCTTGTGTGACTAATTCAGGTCTTTTTTTGCATTTGTGTTGTTTCACAGCTAAAGACTTCATCAATAACCTGATGCAGAAAGATCCGGAAAAGAGACTCACTTGTGAGGAGGCTCTGCTGCACCCATGGTGAGCGACAAGTATTAAAGCTACATTTTGTTCGCACACATTTCTGGTGTTAATAAGGTCCTGCTAACCCAAAGGGGTCCACGGCTAGCAACTAGCGAATTTACAATAAACACCTGTGTTGTGCTGACATTTAACTCCCCGTGAAAGTTTCATTCCTCTGCTTCTGATTGGTTTATACACTGGGGAGGCTGCTAGCTGATTGGTTCCGTTCATTAAACATCGTGCAGTATAAAATGTCCTCACACCTCATCCTAATCATTGTTGGGAGATAGAGAGGGGGTTGTAATCTCACGAGGAGTCAGATTTTGATACAACACCTGTAGCCAGAAGGGAGGAGGGGAGGGGTTTGTTGACTGAA
This sequence comes from Yasuhikotakia modesta, assembly GCA_036877545.1. Taxonomy (NCBI): domain Eukaryota; kingdom Metazoa; phylum Chordata; class Actinopteri; order Cypriniformes; family Botiidae; genus Yasuhikotakia; species Yasuhikotakia modesta. The sequence continues at coordinate 89,323 of JBAJNP010000110.1, read as the reverse complement.
TCTGGATTTTCATCTTTTATCCACATAATAGCCCCCAAACGCTAAGCAAAATTCATACATAAATAGCATGAGGTTACATCTGTGATTTATAAAATATATAAGATATGTGTCCTTCAAGTGAATTCTGTCCATTTCCATAACTTATTAATGTATGCTTTATTCAAAATGAATGTCAATGTTAAATTAATGGAAATTCCATCATAATGTTTATCAACTAATATTTATACTTAAACAAAACAAAACCTCACAAGACCACAAGTGATCTTGCCAAGATAATCTCAACTGTAAAGCCAAAAACTCCATGTTTCTATATTATATATTGGTATATATTTAAATGTATTGTGTTTGATGGATATGGTTATGTATCATGTGACTGCCTCCTCATGGATGTCAGACGAAACTGCAGGAGCACCCCGGCTGAATCTTTTGTGTTGCAGGATAGCTGGTGACACTGCGCTGTGCAAGAACATCCATGAGTCAGTCAGCAGACAGATGAAGAAGAACTTTGCAAAGGCTAAGTGGCGGGTAAGTAAATATTAGTTACCTTAACTTTGATCTTAATAGCATCAACTTCTACTAGATTTGCATTTTTCCTGAGTAAATTGTATATAAAGGAAGGTGCTCTCCAAAGCCACGCCTCCTACATAATACATGAACTATATAGCTTGAGAGGGGTGTCCAATCATTGCATTCGGACTGAATGCAACGATTGGACGAACATTATATAGAAAAAATAACTTCTGCTAATAATAAAAATAACAAAAATAAAAATAACCCTGTTTGAATTGTTAGACATGCTGTTTTTAAATTCACAAAACAAATATGCCACAAATATCAATTTAAGTTCCAGCTTATGTACTTCAATAATAAAAGAATAATGAAAGCCCTGAAATTCTTAATAATAATGGAGAGTCTAATATTTGTCTCTCTTCCTGCTGGTCTTTAATCTACAGCAAGCATTTAATGCAACTGCAGTGATCAGACACATGAGGCGTCTTCAGCTGGGCAGCAGTATGGATTCCTCCCAGCACAGGAAACAGAATCCAACATCCATGCCAGGAAAGAGCCAGTCTGTCGATGTTTCCTCCGTCAGCCGCAACGACTGTAAGCTACTGCTATAATGTTTTCATTTCCTTGCTGTAATTAAAGCCACCGTCCCACTAGCCAATTATTTAGCTCCAAGCTTCGTTTGCATAGTCACCAACCAGAGGGAACCACGCTCATAGCCGTGTCTCTCAGCGGGAGGACTCGACTTCCTGCTGAGCTAATGACCCCCTGACTGAAATACAATGTCCGACAGGGTTGAAAACATTGTTCAGTTGCTCTCAGGGCTCGCGGTGGAGGTAACAACCAATGAGGTTCCTCTCACCCTGAACTGACATCGTCCGGCTTGTATAAAAATTTTTCCTTCGCAAATTCAAATTGTGTAAATGAAGCATTTATATCTGGTGTGCGGTTACACTTAAATTACACCTAAGATAAAAACACAGAGGCTGTATGTGTTTTATTTAATGAATATAAATCCTCTCACTGAATGTGCGTAGAAACGTATACTTTATACAGATGAGAACAAATACTTATAATCTCGTATACTTATAAGCCTCAATGCGATGATTTGATTGATAACAGGGAAAAGTTACTGCACAAATTGCATCGTAATTCATTCTGTTATAATTGTGTGAGCTTCGTGTGACAGGATATTGGAGGGAAACATTGCAGGCAGACATTTAGTTTGTCACCTCCTACCTCTTTTAATTGTTTTGATAGACCTCTAGCAGAACAGGGTGAGATATTGTTGTGCTTGAGGCACCCTGATTAAATTCAAGCTGTTTCGGGTTAGCTAGTGGGACGTCGCCTTTAAATGCAATAAGCGATTTTTGAGTAACGCTGTTGATGTTTGAAATCGACCCTTGAAAACAAACACTTCCCCCTCATTGCTCCCCCCTCAGAGTAATGCACACACTGCAACACAGTAAAAACTAACAGCTGGCACATACGCTCCCCTGTTGCTTGGCTACAAGAATTTAATGCCATTGTCCCAGCTTACAATTTTATGTTAACATTTCCATTAAGTAATAAAGCCATTAAAAATGTTATTTCAGCAGCGTTTCTCAGAAGTTGCTAACTTCACCTTTAGCTCACAGCTGTCACTGCAGTAAATATTTGCATTGAATTGTAAAAGATTTCTGTTGACACAGGACTTCTGCTGAGTTTCTCATCATCTGTGATGTGTGCTGTATGTTGTATTTATCTCGTGTTGTCAAATAGCCCTTGAGGAGGGTGTTATCTTTGTCTAGGTTTGGCCACACCGCAGGCCTCGAACGCGTCTTCGAGGAAGGGAACGCCTGAACGCCACCAACGCCCTTCCACGGTCACCACCATCATTACTGGCTCTAAATGACATCACTTCCTGTCAGACTGTTAATTTGGAGACGTCAACACTTTGAGAATGTCGTGGAAAAACACGTTTTTTGTTTATCAGTAGCTTCCATTGTCACAGTCACCAGTTCCAATCCGTTATGGAAGGTCAATGAGACGCTATGCCACAAGCCTGTTTCGAAAACAGTCTCAATGCAATGGCTATGTAATTAAAGGAACCGTGTTACCGAGCAAAGCTACTGACAGGGCGTTTTGTTTAGTTGACGTGACCCTCAACGGAGAGCACAGATTGTGCTGCTCTTAGAAACTAAACCAGGACGCGAGTGAAAGCACAGGGGTTGTGTAGATAAAACAATTTTCATTCATAAAACAGCTGTTGTCATTTTTGCTGCTGTATTTCAACCTGCTGCTGTTTTGAAGAACCAAACGAAGGATGTCCGTTTAAAAGTTTAAAGAATGTTTATGACGTTTGTATAGTAAATCTGCAGGTTTAATGGCCAAGTGTAATGGTGATTTAAAGCGGTTTAATGACCAGGTTTCTCATCCTGTATGTATAAACTGAATCTAGATTTGTCTGATATAAATATATATATGAATGTGCGAATGCAGGACGTGAACATTGTATTAAATTATGAAAATGTGAGGCTTAATGGTTTTATTAATTTGTTTATTGGTAAATGAAATATATATGAGTATCAAATGTTGTTGAAGGTCTGTGTAAAATAGTTATAATGTGGAAAAGCACTTTTTGAGGTGTTGTGTGTGTGTTTTGGATTTATGCAGACGCATTTCTAAATTTGTTATTTAATGACTTGAAACACTTTGCTTGAGTGATCACAATTTTGGGCATTATTTACATTAGAGTGTTTATGTTACAGTGAAATTGCACAAGTATTGGATAAATATGAACATTTATTTTGTGGAAATTAAAGTATCCATTGTTATTGACACTGAAATGAATTATATTGTGAAATATGGTTATATATAGTGAAAATATATGTGATATATATATATATATATGTAACATGAACACTGTAATGATATTATAATTTCATTCTTTTTAATTGTATCACAAAGGACTAAAGAAAGTCAGAAAACCAAGCTCTAGAATTCTCTGTTCTGTAAAGTTCAATGTTTTGTCACCAATTTCAGTAGACTATATCAGCTTCAGTGACAAAATAGTTATATATAATGGACATTTGTATTTGTGTTGCCTGCACTATTTCAGACGAGAGACAAAGACAGAAATGTCACACATTGTCCAGTACAGGAGAACATTGTTCAGTACACCACAGTTCTGTAGATGAAGCTGTTTTGAGATGTGGTCTCTATTGAATTGTGACCATGAGAGACCATGAGTTTTGCTCTAAATCCCACCTGTTATCGTGAGCCTTCATAGCAGCTGTCTGAATTTAGCACCTAAGTGCTGGTTCTCTCAGTTAAGTCACAGAAATGATGTAGGCAAGGTTGTTTTTTTTCGCTTTAGTAGGTTTGTTCTATGGTGAATATTTGTTGATGAATGTACGGTCAGATGATTTAAAATTTACATTAAACACAAAGATGACACCAACTGTGCTGTTTTTCAAACATGATTTTTATTAAACTAAAATGAATTGTTGTCTACCTGCACAACCCAGCATTGCCTTAAACAGGAAAAAAAACCTTTGACCTGAAAAGCTATATTGTTTAAAATGTAACACCTTATCCCACAAAACATTCAAATAATAAATCAGACATGAAACTGTAGCTTATTTTCATCTAATATGTGCACACACAATTTTGTTTAATATAACCTGACTAGTTTATAAAGCAAAATCTATGGGAGGAAAATGGTCTACACCAGAACACATCAAGCTAGGCATAAAAATAACTATTACAGTAACTATTATATCTATTAAAATATGGCTGAAAGTGTTATATGCATAGCCTAAAATATAATTCTACCATATACATGTATTTATATACTGTTTAAAGCATATAGGCCTGTGTTTGCATTTTCAAAGTATGCTGTACCTTTGATAAACCTTTAATGCTATGTGTGGAAGATTTACACGGTTACAATGATGGATGCAACCTCTCACTTGCTCACTACCCGTTGTATTAGTTCGTAATGGGAGGTTTTAAACGGTGTGTCTGTTGTACTCATAGGAAGGGTCCATGCCGTCATGATGAAACTCTCTCCACTGCTCGGTGGACTCTCTGGTGCGCTCATCTTGCTCTTGGGGAGAGAAATTCTTTAAGATTTAATATTTGTATACTTTATATATAAATTATATGTTTATACATATGGTCACCAATTTCAGTAGACTATATCAGCTTCAGTGACAAAATAGTTATATATAATGGACATTTGTATTTGTGTTGCCTGCACTATTTCAGACGAGAGACAAAGACAGAAATGTCACATTGTTCAGTACACCACAGTTCTGTAGATGAAGCTGTTTGAGACGTGGTCTCTATTGAATTGTGACCATGAGAGACCATGAGTTTTGCTCTCATTTATTTGAGATTGAGAGAGAAATTATTTGAGATTTAATATTTGTATACTTTATATATAAATTATATGTTTATACATATGGTCAATTATAAAGGCATTACAGTGCATCGTATGCAAATGCGTGACGTATTAGCGTCTGTCTGTATTGCCGTGGCTGCTGGTGCCAAAATGGCCGCCAGGTAAGTGACCGGAGCCGCCCGTAGACTCACCGTCGTGCTCCTCTTCAGCGTAATTCTCAAACTCGTTCCTCTGCTCCTCATGGTACTGTCTCTTCCTCTGGTCGGCTGCCAGTCTCTGCCTCTGTTCAGCTAAACACAAACAGAAGAGTCATTGTTTACGTTTTAACGGAGCTGTTAAATAACAGATCACTATTTGTTCGCTGTATTTACAAACATGTGCTTGTATGCGTTTGGCGGACGCTTTAATGCAAAGCAACTTGCAGTCAAGCATTAAAGGTACAAATTCTATCCTTACATGTGTTCCGTGGGAACATGTAGACTTTGGTGTTAAATGTGTTTGTTTACTGAACTTTCGCCGTATATTAAAAGCTGCACGATTTATCAATACGTTTCAACATGAGTCAGTAAAAGTTTTAACTTTACAAACTATTCCTTTAATTCACTTGCTTTATATTACATGAATCATCATGGTTGCAAAAGTTGCTAATATTTTTGTTCTCATAATGACTCTTATTCATCTCATGAATTATTTTTCAGTAGACAGTTTTTTCTAACTTAATCTAACCACCTGGCTCCATTCTTGTATATAATATTCAGTGTCTCACTTCAATCCATTCCAGACAGACAGAATGAAGTCCGCCCCACGTTTTTCCTAATACCCTGTTTCATACTGTAATTTCTAGGGCATCTGCATATTAGTTTTACTCTATTAATTTTACTTAATTTTGATGGGGGTTTTTTGTCCATGTAATCAAACTTAAAGTCATAAATTCCCTCAGATGAGTCAATTTGAGAGTACATCACCTTTTTTGGTGATCCCATAACCTCAAACTAGCAGGCACAGGCCAGACCAAAAACTAATGAAAGCCGTACATAAACAGTGCCGCTCCCCCCGCTGCAGTGAAGGGTGAATGCTGGTTTCTCCAGGCTGCCCTGTGGCTCCTGCTATGTTCTGTGGTGAGCCTTCACTGCATTCCACAGCTGGTGCAAAACACAGTCACCAGTACTGCACCTGTATGGCCACTGGTGGCCAGTTCCAAGAAGGTTCTATGTTTTTAAGGTTCTAAGTCTAATCAAACAGTCTTAAAAGCCACAACAGTGATTTACTTCACCATAATTCCTTCCTACTGCAGGACTTTGACTGTGGACTGTGGTATACCCTCAAAAAAGAAAATTAATTTAAAAAGCACTACAACACTAGCAATAGAAGTAATGTTCTGAAATTCACATTTCCTGTTGCCCTGACAGTTATACACTTTCAAATGTCAAATGCTCTGAATTGTCCATTGCAGTGCTGACTGCTTAAGGGGCTGTGCTGGAATTCAAGTCTTTGATCTGCCTCTGAACAGAGAAGTTTTCAAAGGAGCCCTGAAACCTCACCGTTTATTTCATCCTGGGTTTTGGTGGACCTCCTGCTTCGCCGTTTAAAGAAGTTGGAGGCATCAGCCTCTCGCATGAAGATCTTCCGCTGTGCACCTTTGATGAAGAAGAACATTGATGAGCTGCAAGAAGGCTTCAGAAACATCTAAAGGAACATTGGAGTTTTTTTGGTCACCTTGAGGGTCAGTTGCGTCCTTATTCGACACGGCAGCACTGTCGGCCTCCTGCAATGCTGTGACAAGTAATAAGATTAATCTTCTATCTGTCTATTTTTAATCTATCTTTTCTGAAAACAGAGTATTTCACCCTTTTCATGGACTTCAAAACCTGGACATTTGAGAGATAGTCCAGTTACTCACAGGTGAGGGTGAACACGATGACCAGACAGGTAAGAAGAACAGGCAGCTTCCAGGACATCTTCAGACCTGCGTCCAAGCCGAGGAGAAACAGGACCAAAGCAAAACCAGCTAATATTGAGACGTCCGAGATGAAGGTTGTGATCGTCTGAGCACTGGAATTCCACCAGGAGGGTGAAGGAAGGGTGGAGTCTGGGGTATGTGTTGTTTTAGGAGTTGGAGGGAGGGGGCATAGAAATGAGGTGTTGTGAGGGATCTCATTTGGATTTATTAAATAACATGGGAAGCTATAATTTTTTTAGCTTAATGCTTATGTTTGTTCACATTGCATTTTACATACAGTAGATTCTTTCTGTACATTATGCATTGTACCTGTTGTCATGCTACTAAATAATGCAGAGTGAATTAGCATTTTTGTAGCGTTAACTGCTACCTCAGTATACTGTTTAATATTCTGTCATTCTCAATGCATACTTCCACAAAAATAATGTTAGTTTTCCAGCAAATGATGTCAGTTTAAAGATGTTTTGGGCACCAGAACGTTGTTGCTGTGAACAGTGGTTTAAACCTATGTGATATGTCCACACAAGGAGCTCCTCTCATGCCCCAGGCTGGAGAAATGTGTGTTACCTCAGTCTGTTTTCTTCAGTTGGAGTCTTGCCAATGGCAGAACAGAGTGAATGATGAAATTGTGAGTCTGAGGCCCACAGAAACGGAGATGTGAGAATATGAAAGTACATATGGAGAGAGAGTTTGCATGTGTGTGTATAGGTTTGGCTATACTTGGCCAAACCACATGTTGAATATTAACTTGTGCAAACATTTTAAGTGGTCATAACTATTATTTATTTTCTTTATATCAGATGCTGTCAACAGGGTTATGTGAGAGTTAGTCTGTTAAGATCCATAATATTGGTTCTAATGTGTGTGTGTGTGCATTGATGTTTTCAAAAGGTTGTATATGAAAATTCAAGTATTGATTTAAAATGATAACATGGAAAGGGGTGGTGCGTGTTTGTGGTTGTCTGGGTGACAGAGAGGTGTTTTGAAGACTCTGCCAGAATGTCACACAGATAAGTGCAATGTGATGCTTAAAATATTCCTCGCTGTCATCAGACGCTCGCAAACATGCCAACTTCCCCTTTTCACATCATCAAAATGAAAGCCGCGCTACAGTTGAATCGGGTAGTTGTAAACCGATTTACCTGTTAAATTAAACATTGTTTGCTGGAACACAATTTAATCAGATGTTATTTAATGTAATTGCTTGTCTGTAACTAGACACTGGCTAAAAATGGTCAAATCTGTACTAAAAATACAAATATTATTAACCCTCCTATTATCTTTGGAGTCAATTTGACCCCATTTAATGTTTAATGTCTCTAAATTCTTGGTTGGCATTATCTTTTGGCTTGCTATTTAATGGCTCTTTAGGTAGTCAACAAATAAACACTTGACACACGAACTTGGGTAAAAATCATATTCTGGAGGTTAAATTGCTGGGGTCTTTAAATTGAGGATAATAGGAGGGTTAATTCAGGGCTTGTTGTGAAACTTGGCAGTTACTGCCTGTCCTGCAGGTGGCGCCAGATCCCCAGATTTATCAAAACCTACTTGAAATTATATGCCGTTTTTTCAGTGTTGGTTGTAGGATTGATAAATTATATAGTTTAAACGGTTGCACATTAAAGGTTGTAATTGTTTTTCCTTGGCTTGGATGTATATTTAAAAATGTATCTGACACATTTTATCCCAAGCAATATCATTATATAAAGCTTTAAATAAGGTAGCTGTATATGTAGTGCCCTTTCTAAAGATGTGCTACATTAAGGGTTGATGTGGGGAAAATCTTTGCCTTGAAAATCTTTGTATAATTTACTGTCACCTTGCTGATAAAGATGCAACTGCAACAACAAGTTGCAATATATAGGTTGCCATTAGCCAACATGTTACATTTTTATGGGGCCCTTGGAAACTGAGGGCCCACAGGCCTTTTCCTGCTTTGGCTTGTTCAGCTTGTTGACTGATAGATTCCTGCCTTGTCTCTATCATTTTCGACAACAGTTTTTGAACAGAACCTTTGGCGCAGAGATAACAAAGTCAAACACAACCCTGTACTCTTCTGTGCAAAAAAGGAGGGGTCCACAAAATAGCTTTTGATTGGTCTGTTGGAATTTGTGTACCATTTACTCCTTAGGTAGCAGCCTGTGGTCGTTCATTCCGCCGCGATGCCTCGATTCACGGTCCACGTTCGAGATGAGTGGCTAACCGTTCCATGCAAGGATGCCACCTCCACCATTAAATGGTTGGGGATGGAGGCTCTAAGACGATACATTAAAAACAAACCTGACAATGGAGGCATCCAGCCAATCAAAGATGTGAGTTTTTGGGTTAGAAGATGCCAGGGCTTGGGGCTGCTGGACAACGATGATGTCATAGAAGATGTGCTTGAGGATAATGACTTTGTCGAACTTGGTAATGTGTTACAAATATGGTAACATTGCGATTGAGTTTAACTTGAGGCGTTCATGTGTGCAATTCTGGCTTTCGATGGATTGTTCTTTTAAGGTTGTTTACCATAACTAACAGGTCGATAACTTGCTATTTTACTGTTATCTTCAGCTATTGAAGGGGACACTATGTCACAAGACTTCATTCCCAGTCAACCCGGGACGTCACATCTGTATCTTTTATGTTATTGTTAATGTTATGATCACATTCAACATTTAAAAAGATTGTTTTTTGACAAAAATGCTATTCCATGTAAATGATTGCTGTGTTTTTGGAGTCTGAAAATCCTTAATGCATCAATCAGAACAAGAGCATACAAAGAACCAGAGGAAGTATGTATGTAATATCAGCAATAGGCATATAGATGTTTACCTTTCATTGATTCTGTTAATGTCATCTTTCCCTGTTCAGTACATTTATCTGGATGGAAACAACCTGAGCTCAACAGATCTGGTTAATTTGGGGAAAGGCCGCTATAAGATTAAGGTGAGTTGGCTGCGGTGGGCGTATGCCTGGAATTTTCTGGAAACTTTTACATTTGAATTGCTTGTTTTTTTAAATATGTGTGACCTTTAGCTGACCCCAGAGGCAGAGCAGAAGGTTGTGCAATCGAGAGAGCTTCTGGACACCATTGTGAAAGAAAATAAAGGTGAGAATGATGGTTGTGTCAGTGGGATATTTGACATTGACTTTAGGACGTTGAAAGAAAGACAATTGGCATATTAAAACGAACCCTAACTTTGGGTCCAGTAAGCACCTAACAATCATTCTCCCTGGCAATGCCATAGCAATCTCCCAGTACGCTGTAGCAAACCCATAGCAACACCTTGACAACCGTTTTCACAACACGGACATTGTGGCAGTGACACTATTGATGGTATTTTATGTTCCTCTATAGTTGTGTATGGGATCACTACAGGGTTTGGTAAATTTGCCAGGACAGTCATTCCAGTCAGCAAGCTCAAGTACAGTTTTCACGTCTTTATAAATTATTTACAATTCTTTAATCTTTATTCTTCAGGTCATTTGAACAGCATTTAACATTTCTGTCTTGCAGGGAACTGCAGGAAAATCTTCTCCGCTCGCACTCTTCAGGTGTGGGGATATTTTAATAAATTGAACAGTTTTGCTAATCGTTTTTGTAAGGTTTATGCTTATAAAAATGTGCCTCGAGTAAATGTATTTCCTGAAATGTTACTGAATTATCTCACGGAGTGATTATTATTGTTTATATTCCTGTAGGTCTGGGAAGCCCTTTAAGTCCAGAAAGGACCAGAATGCTTCTCGCCCTGAGAATCAATGTTTTGGCTAAAGGGCACAGCGGAGTTTCACTGGAGACCCTTCACAGCATGATTCAGGCATTCAATGGTATATTAATGATTTCCTAACTATTAACAAAAGGGATCATTGTGGGCTTTTTTTCTCTGGCACGGCTCAAAAGCACAACATGGAGCATAGCGTGCCAATTCAAAGACCTCTGTTTTTCAAAGACTGCTTTAATTTTAGTTACTTGGTAGGAAAGTTTTATTGAGGTAACATTAGCCGTCTCTTTGAAATTCTCCTGCAGGAAGTTTTTGATCAGTTTGTGCATATTTGACATGTTTTTGGCCTGAGTTTGTTTGCTATCGTTTCTCTGCCCAGCCTCCTGTTTATCCTATGTCCCAGAGAAAGGTACAGTGGGTGCAAGTGGAGATCTCGCCCCCCTTTCTCATCTTGCCCTAGGCCTGATGGGAGAGGGGAAGATGTGGTCACCCAAGAGTGGCTGGGCAGATGCCAAATATGTAAGTGTCTTTTGTTTCCTTCAGTTTTGGTGACCAGTGCATTCGTTTACCTCATTTGACCTTTGTATTGCAACAGGTTTTGGAAGCACATGGTCTGAAGCCAATATCTCTGAAGCCAAAGGAGGTATGGTTAATCCCCCTCATTGTCAACATGTTTATCTCCATCTGTTGACTTAGAGTTGACTTGTTGACTTGTTGTGTGGGTCAAAAGTGCATGTCCTTGACCTGTCTTGGGCATAGTGCATGATACCATTAATGGGAGTTTGGAGAACTCCCAGCATAATCCAAAAAAATGGAAATTTTTCATAGCGTGGGTAAAAATGTAAGTTTGTGAATGTTGGTCATAAAAAAGCACTTTGAATGGATTAGCAGCTAGATAGTGTTTAGATGTTGCTAGGGTGTTGCTAGGGCAAGGGCATGCCATGGTGTTTCTTGAGCAGTCAGATAGATAGTAAGTTTATGTGTGTGTTAGGTTGTTGAAGTGGTTCAGTCATTTTGATCTGATCTATTAGTTTTTATGTTCATCTGTGTTAACAGGGCTTAGCTTTAATCAACGGAACCCAGATGATCACATCTTTAGGGGCAGAGGCTGTGGAGAGAGCAGAGGCCATCGCACGCCAGGCTGACATTATCGCTGCCCTGACCCTGGAGGTTTTGAAGGGGACCACCAAAGCCTTTGATAGTGGTGAGGATAAACAGCCTGTCTTTGTCAACAAGATATTGATGTGTCACTCAAAAAAACTGCTCTCTCAGCAAAACTGCAACTTCCTCCAAACATTAAACATTCAACTATATAGTGGTTCATCAGTTTGGTTGGAGTTTTCTGATATTTTTACCAATCCATGGTTTTTATAACGTTACATAACCAATATTAAGTGAAACTCCTCCAAATGTTCTGCAGATATCCACGAACTCCGTCCCCATCCAGGACAGAAGGAGGTGGCACTGAGGTTCCGATCCCTTCTGGACTCTGATCACCACCCATCTGAAATAGCAGGTGAATCGCTGTTCATAAACTCCACTAAAGGTTGTTTAACCACTGTGTGTTAACTAGTCTTCCAATCTTTGCAGAGAGCCATCGGTTTTGTGACAGGGTTCAAGATGCCTACACAATGCGCTGCTGTCCTCAGGTAACATCAGGCTAAAAGCAGTGTCCTCTGATCCAGATTCAATGCACATTTAAACTGAATTTGAATTCTGGTTGGTCATTGTTTTTACAGGTCCATGGAATTGTCAATGACACAATAGAATTTGTCAAGAAAATCATTAATACTGAAATAAACAGTGCCACGGACAATCCGGTATCCTTTAAACATGTTCTGCAGAGACTTATGCTTAATAAGACTTACAAAGTTAACACAGTGTGTCCTATTAAGTAAATGGGTTCAAACTAGTTGGTGCTGGTTTAGTGCTGTGAACTAGCATGGTTAACCAGCATGGACTGTATTTCTAATGAAGCTGGTTGACTGTTAAAGTCTTATGTTGATGACAAACACAGCATGGTGACTTTTCCGTTTTTATCTGTCCAATTTGTTATCGTCCTCTGTTCTGTACGTTTGCCCTTGACTACAACTCAGATGGTGTTTGCAGAAAGAGGTGAGACCATATCTGGTGGGAATTTCCATGGAGAATATCCAGCGAAGGTATTTAATCAATATCATCAAACAACAAAGACAGTTAATATCACCACTCCCTACTAAAGTTCTTGTTCTCCTAGGCTCTGGACTATTTGGCCATCGCAGTGCATGAGTTGGCTTCCATCAGCGAGAGGCGCATTGAACGTCTGTGCAATCCATCGCTCAGCGAACTTCCTGCATTCTTGGTCAACGAAGGAGGGCTGAACTCTGGATTTATGATTGCCCACTGCACTGCCGCTGCTCTGGGTACGATTGCAGACGCACTGAAAAACCAGCAATGTTTCATGTTTCCTAAAACAAATAGTGTAGACTGATTAAAGTTTGACTACTGTACTCAACACTGAAGTCATGTTGACCATTAACTAAAACTCAGATTCATCTTCCTCTGAAGTTTCAGAGAACAAAGTGCTTTGCCACCCGTCCTCTATTGACTCTCTATCGACCAGCGCAGCCACTGAGGACCACGTGTCTATGGGAGGCTGGGCCGCACGCAAAGCCCTCAGAGTGGTGGAGCATGTTGAACAAGGTCCAGAACCTCATATTAATGTTCCATACACCCACCAGCAACATATGGTTTCAATTCATGTAAAACTGATCCTGCTATAGCGCCCCCTTCTGACAGAAAGGCAATGTGCACAAAGTATAGGCATAGATGAAATTAGGGTAGAGTTTGGGAAGTGTGTCATTGGCTTTGTGTTCTAAGATTTCTGAAGGTTATGTTTGGGTTTTTTCTTGCAGTCCTGGCCATTGAGCTGCTAGCCGCCTGTCAGGGAATTGAGTTTCTACGCCCCCTGCGTACAACAACCCCATTGGAAAAGGTCTACGACCTCGTCCGCGGTTCAGTCAAGTAGGTTGAACCGTGATACACTAACCTCAAAGCCCCTGATTAAACTTCCAGGTTAATAACTGACAAGTCTCTTATTATTCATCTCCTGCTTGTCTTACTGTCTGTCATTCATCTGTGATCTTCAGACCCTGGATTAAAGACAGATTCATGGCTCCTGACATCGAAGCTGTGCATCGACTTCTTGTTGATCAGAAGGCAAGTTTCACCGTTTCTTATTGGTTGTGTTTGCAAGGCATTTAGTATTACTAAGTAGTATAGTATCATTCTACACTATCTGTGATAGAGATAAAAGATTAGTACAAAAATCTTGTGGCTGTCATTATTTATATACATTTATTCTTAGACAAATACTTTAATTTAATTATTTGTGTACATTTAATGTACACTTTTAAACAAAGACATCAGATATCTAGAACAATTATGTTTGTTAATTTTACACTAAACAAATGGTCAATTTGTTGCATTCAGGTGTGGAATATTGCAGGGCCATACATCGAAAAATATTGCATGGAATACATCCCAGAATCCCGCCCCTCTTCCCCCACAGCCTTCGCTCTGGACCCGCCCCCATCACCACGGAAACGGGTCAGGCTGGAGTGATATAATCGACACTTCATTACGTTATTCTACTGTCTCACATTGAAAATTATTGCATTAATTTATATAGTCTCTTATTGCTTGGTAATATCTCTGGAGTTTTTATGCATAAATGAAGTTCTTTGTAAAGAAAATGCAGTATCCCTGTTTCTGAGTCAGCCCCTGTTCATATGTCTAATAAATGTCTTTTTATGCGTTTTGTTTTCATTCCAACATTCCCAGAAATGAGTGTGATAGCAGACGAGTGTCTGTTAAGTGTATGTGCGAATGTATGTTTTTAGGTGTAGAACAATTACATCTATAAATAATATATATATATATATATAGACAGATAGATAGATAGATAGATAGATAGATAGATAGACTGACAGGTAGTTGGATTGCTGTGTTTTCTCTTTGTGCATTTACTGGCTGTTTGACTTTTCTAAAACTCATTTTTGCTGGTTATGGTCAATTCCATGTTTAGATGCTTTTATCCAAATAAAGACACTGTTTAATGTCTATTTTATCACTTGTGTTTCTTAGGAATCAAACCCATGACTTTGATGTTGCAAGTTTGTCTGTTAAGCAGCAAGAACCAAGAAAGTCAAATAAGTCCATTGGTTTGTGTTATGTAAGATGAATAAAGTCACAGTAATTTCTTTGTACCTGGTAATGTAGATGGTTAGTGCAGAACGGTGCACGCTGAGACACGCTCGGCAGGGGCTTGGGAACAGCTGCTGTGTAACTGATTCACACATAACATTAGCTCTACATCAGTAGAACGTTTTTTCAACCTTTTGTATCATTATTTCAAAAACGTTATTCTTAAGTTATTAGTGGAACGTTTTAAAAATGCTACAGAGTTTAAAAATGTTTGCAAAACTTTCTTATTACCAGGCAGTTTTGTTCATACAGCGTCTAAGAATTGGGCGTTTTAAACGCTTCTAGAACGTTCAATAACATTTTTACTTTTCTGTTACTTAATGGAAACATTCTTGCAACCACATGTTGTAAGTTGATAGTTTATGCCATGTAAAAATTGCTCTATAGATTATTAACGATTACAGATACTGTATGTAAAGCACAGAAATCTGTTGATGAAATACGTGCATCACAGTAGGTATTTTATCTATGTGCAAAGCATATATTACGTTAAATAATATTTATTAAATCGATTTGTTATCTATACCCGTTGCATCCTTGTGTTTTTATTCTGCGTTTTATCATAAACTCAAAATCCATCATATGTTCGCCTGGTTAATAGTGACATCTTGCGACTATTTTAACAACATAGGAAACTTTAATACTGACTGTAGGACAGTAAAATCACTCAATCTTTCTGTAATTCTCAGATTTATATAAAGCAATGCAAGTAGACAAACAGATTTTATGTTTTAATGGTGATTCGTACTATTGCTGCAACATTTATGCGTATTATGTATAAACAATATCGCTTTAAACAACGCATTGTGATGTATACAACAAATACATGGCGATCAATTAATGAAACATAAATGATCATTTTCATTAATACATGTAAAAAGCACAAATAAATTAATAAATAATACATATATTTTTAATAAAATATTCGAGGAATGAGAGGAAAACGAATAGTACAATAAATAAAGCCAGACGTACAAACCCGGACTGTCGCGTTTATCACCTTATGTTACACCTATCTGACAACGGATTGGTTGCCACGGCAGCTCGGTGTCTCTCATTGGCCCGTGCCGCATCAGTTCACCGGTAACAGTTACAGTATTGCAGATTTGAAGCGGGGCTACTGTACTGTACTGTAATGTGCTGTACATGCTTAAATATTCATTTGTCCTCGTCTGTATTATACGCTTATAGACCGTGGTACAGAAGGTGCGCAGGTGTTTAAGGTGGGTGTAAATTTGGCCTAGTTACCTTTTAGTACGATGTTGCTCATCGCTCATCACATAAGACCTCGCAGCATTGATTTTAAGTGAAGCGATTGTATATTAAATTTCAGTTTATTTGCAGGAATGTGTTACATGAACTGTTTGTTTTCGTGGTGTTATGCGTATTATGTGCGTGGATATTTAAAGACTGTCACAACATGAATGTCTGGGTTATATTATTCCAGTGATTTGGTAATTATAGGATTATTTGTCGTGTTTTTTCCAAGCTTCTGTCTTGGAAGTACATAGCAAAATGCTTGACTTATACTGATTTGTTTCTGTTGACGGATGCTGCCTCCCAAATGCTCAGGACCATCAATGTTTCCCGGGGTGTCAGTGGTCATCACATGGCCGTGATGCGACAATGCGTTGCCTGGTGGCTCGGATTAACCACAAGACTCTGATTCTCATCTGTGTCGTATTTGCTCTCATCACCATACTGCTGTGGAACAAGTGCTCCAACGACAAAGACCTGCCCGCACAGATCAGACCCCAGCTCGAGCCTGCGCCCACCCCGGAAAGGGAGGTTGAGAACGGGCAGTCGCCGGAAGCCCCGCCGGGGTCCAAGGAAGTCACCTACGAGCAGATCGACTGTCTTATAAACGAGGAGGTCATAATTAAAGGCAGGAGAGAAGGGGATGAGGTGTATCTACCCTTTAGCTGGGTGGAAAGGTACTTCGACGTTTACGGGCGTTTGGTGCAATACGATGGGGCGGAACGCTTCGAGTTCTCGCACAGTTATTCACGGGTGTACGCCCAGAGGGAGCCCTACCACCCGGATGGAGTCTTCATGTCCTTCGAGGGCTACAATGTGGAAGTGCGAGATCGAGTGAAGTGTATCAGCGGCGTGGAAGGTGGCTTTGAAGATCACTGCTATTAATGGCATCTCATTATGGTCTGTTGCCTACAGTATAACCCTGTTTTTACCTCTTTTAAAGGTGTTCCAATTTCCACGCAGTGGGGTCCTCAAGGGTATTTCTACCCTATCCAAATAGCTCAGTATGGGCTGAGCCATTATAGCAAGAACCTCACAGAGAAGCCTCCTGACATTAAGATCTATGGCATATTGGAGGAGAGAGAGGGTGTCTCGGTTTCGTGGGTTGTCCCTGAGGGCTGTTCACTCTCAAAGGGTCAGGATCAAAGTCACCCAGGGATTGTTCATCATTTTGTCACAGCAGGTAGGAAGCCACCAGTGTTTTGCTTTATTTTCCCATTTTAATATATAATTTTCCTTTTATTGCTTGTATATAGTTTCCATTTTGTAAATAATGACAAATGCTAATCTCTATCCGGGGCACCACATTATAATACTGTTAATAGTTAATAAACTCCGTCTCCAAACGTAGGTGGTGAATAATATTCTAGGGCTAGTTAGAAAATACTTGAATTTGACTTAAAGGTCAATTACAAAAACTAAACTTTGTTTATTGACATTTCTACTCTATTGTGTTGAACAATTTAAGTAATTTGAATATTTTTTAATGTTATTTATATTTATAGTGTTGCAATACATTATTATTTTTATTTCATGTCTATAGAAAACTCAGACGGTGTGTCTCTTCTCCTGGACAATCCAAAAGATTTTGTCCTGACCTTTGACGTGAAGTTCACCTCCAACGGCAGCGTCTCTGTTGTTCTGGAGACGACAGAAAAAGGAGCTCCTTACACCATTCATTACATCACCAGTTCCCTTCTGTTGTCCTTTAAGGATAGAGAAGTCATCTATGGCATCGGCCCCCGAACATCCTGGAGCACCGTGAGTCGGGATTTAGTAACAGACCTGCGTAAAGGAGTTGGTTTGTCCAACACCAAAGTGGTGAAGGCGACCAAAATCATGCCTCGTCGTGTGGTCCAGCTGGTTCTCAGAGGTTCTGGCTTCATCAGCAATATCACTGTGTCTTCCACCGCGCATATGGCCGCCTTCTTCGCCGCTAGTGATTGGCTGCTTCATAACCAAGATGAGCATGGAGGGTGGCCCATCAAGGTGACCCGTAAGCTTGGAGAGGGTTTCAAGAGCTTGGAGCCTGGATGGTACTCTGCCATGGCCCAAGGTCAGGCCATGTCAGTGTTAGTGAGGGCCTACTTGGTGACACACAACCCGGTGTACCTTAGTGCTGCAATCCGAGCAACATCACCCTTCAAGAAGACCTCAGAGCAACGCGGAGTCAAGGCAACGTTTATGAACAAGTATGACTGGTATGAGGAATATCCCACAATGCCCAGCTCGTTCATTCTTAATGGGTTTATCTACTCTCTAATTGGGTTGTACGATGTGGCGGAGACCGCAGGCAACAAGCTTGGCCGAGAGGCTGGCATACTCTTCAGTGAAGGATTGGAGTCTCTTAAGGCAATGTTACCACTCTTCGATACAGGTTCTGGAACAGTTTATGACCTAAGGCACTTCACACTTGGCGTGGCTCCCAATTTAGCACGCTGGGACTACCACACCACTCACATCAACCAATTACAGCTGCTCTCATCGATTGACAGTGCCCCAATTTTTAGGGAGTATGTAAAACGCTGGAAGTCTTATCTTAAAGGGGGTCGGGCCAAGCACAACTAGACTCCTCTGAAACTAAATGTCAAATTTGACATTCAGTGGACAGTTTATACCAAATCCTAAAGCATTGTTACAGAATAAAATAAACTAATGATATTTTACCTTTACGAGAAAAGGTATCAGACTTGACCGCTTTAATGTGTCATTATGAGTTGTTATTGTACAAGGCTAAAGAATGTAAAGTCACCTCAAATATTTATGTCTAAAATAATGTGGTGTATTAGAATGTACAAAGCAATGCACAGTTATTTGCATACATTAACAGAAGCACATCAATTTGCCAAAAAAGGAAATGAGATTATATGTATAATAGAGATATTAGCTAGCATACTGTTTGTGAGTAGAAACAAAAATAGTGTATTTTTAGCATTGTATCACCATTGTATCATTATTACTGTATGGATGTGCAATAGTTAAACATGGTTTAGCATTGGATGATTATTAGAAGTTAATAACTGGTTACCATCAGTTAAAAGTTATTTTTAATGTTTAATCTTTGGATTAAATTTCAGTTGGTGAAGCACAATCATATCAGGGGTCTTATTGGTTAGTTTTAAATTATGGTTTATGCCATTATCATTCTTTGCCATTCAAAATAAATGTTTGCTCTGTTTAAAAAATAGCTGCTGTCAATCATTGTTTTTAAAACAGTGGAACTTTTAAATCACATTACAAATCACATTTTTAAATAACATTGGGACTTTTAAACATTTGTCTGATGTACATATAATACAGTTTAATGTACAGTACATTTATAGACATGCATTATGACTAGACGTTATTTGCTGGCCATGTATTCCGGTAATACCAGAATATTCTTTGAAATGTCTTTGATACCATGTAGTGGATATACATGGTATCAGCACCGTGGTATGTATTCAAGAACAGCGGTATTAAATTTATAATCATTGTCATTTAAAATTATATTGATACAATTTTCAGTTGTAAATTATAACATAACACCTTAGCCTGTTCACACGCCAAGTAAATGTAAAAAAATGCAAATGGACCTGCATCGACCTTGTCATCAAGTGATGCACTCTGCGGTCGATTAATCGACCTATCTGCTCAGTTTTACATTTGCTCAATTAGTATTCCTGTGTACGCCGAGCTACCCCCAAACCAGCTAGCTAGCATCATTCCCCCATAGCCAGCTCAATACAATCGCTGTATGTTCTGATAACTCAAACGGTTTGATCGAGATATAACTTCAACACATGAATGTAACCCGCTCGGTGCTTCGGATCATCTGGTTGTCAATCCAGGTTGATTTATTGCAAACCAGATCGGCTAACAGGCTAAGCGGTTAGCAGCGACTTCGATGACATTTCGGTGACCAACACAACGAAACAGGTCTGTTAAACATCGAAAAGGACACAGTTTAAACAATACGTTGACACAAAACAACGTTTTTGTTATTATAAGGTTGTTATATATCAAATATGTGTGATTAAATAAACGCTTATGCGAATGAGCGGTTGCTATCAGTATAGTTTCAATCAGTTTCCATATTTGGGCGGGCACAGTGTGAGTTATTGTTAGTTACACGATCAGAAAACGCTTATAAAACGTTTCATAATGCTGTAGATGTTCAGATGTGCACGGTTTGCTTTGCTGTTGATCAAATGAATGTATGTTAATGTGATTGGCTCAGTGCTGATTTAATGGCTTGTTTGTTTACATGGATCAGCGCAGTTGAATGGGGCTTTAACCTCAAAAACAGCATTACAGTCTTTTCGACCTATTTTAAATACGTAGTACGATCGACATAAAATGTAACTTATGGTTTTACGTTATGTTAAGCTGTGAGGTCTAAAGGATTTATAGTGCTGAAAATAAAAACCACTATGACTTTTATATGCCCATAACGTCATGTATTGTTTCCGATGCAGAACAGGTGTATTAAACACTGTTAATACAGATGTTGAGATTATTAAAGGTTTCATGTCATTGGTTGTACTGTTTTGCACCGATATCAGCTTGGAGTTGAGCTGTCATTGTGACTGTATGGATGTGTATAAGGAAGGATGACTGATCTTGATACAGATTGATTAAAATCTTCAGTTTTCTATTATTAGTCAAGTTTGCTCCCAATATATTGGTCTCATTTTGTTTATTCACATTCTTCCTACAGTCTGCATGGCCTGCAAACTGCTGAGTTAGTGTCCAGCCTGTTTGTGAGGAAGGCCGGCCGGGCCATCGAGCCCAAGAGAGAAAAATGGCCGTGCAGAACAGGAACTCTGTGCTGATTCTGTCGGGTCGAGAGCGAGGAGCTCGCATGCTGGGCTCCCAGCGGCTTCTGCAGCAGCTTGTGGAGGACAGAACACGCTGGATGAAATGGCAGAGTCAGGTAAATTATCAGAAACCTCCTGTTTGTTTTCTATATATCAGATATAAGCCTTTAGCAAATAAAGCTTGTAAACAAGTAGCTGTCATCACATGAAGTTAAAAAGGTGTTTTTGTAATAAACAATATGTAACCCAACTGTTTGTGTGTGTCTGTCTGTCTGTCTGTGTGTGTCTGTCTGTCTGTCTGTGTGTGTGTGTGTCTGTGTGTGTGTGTCTGTCTGTGTGTGTGTGTGTCTGTCTGTGTGTGTGTCTGTGTGTGTGTCTGTCTGTGTGTCTGTCTGTGTGTGTTTGTCTGTGTCTGTCTGTCTGTGTGTGTCTCTGTGTGTGTGTGTGTGTGTGTGTATCTGCCTGTGTGTGTGTTTATACATTGTGGCCACTTTTGAAGTTCATCAAGGGCTCCTCGTTGGCCTAATATCATGCATACAAGTAATAACAGATTTTAAATAATAATATTTACAGAAAGTAGAGCTGCCTGATAATCCGCGCTCAACCTTCCTGCTGGCCTTCAGCCCAGATAGGTAACAATGATGTTTTATTAAAGTATCAAAAATAAAAGAAAATTGATTTTAAATGTCACTTTATTTGTTTTCTAATGCGACCTTTCCGTCTTCTTGTAGGAATCTTGTGGCCTCAACCCATGTCAACCATAACATCTACATCACTGATGTAAAGACAGGAAAGTGCCTGCACTCCTTGGTGGGCCACAGACGGACACCCTGGTGTGTGACCTTTCACCCCACCATTCCCGGCCTGGTGGCCTCTGGGTGCCTTGATGGAGAAGTTCGCATTTGGGATCTGCATGTGAGCAGCTGTCCACTTTCATGTTTTCCGTAATTAAAAGATCTGGAGACCTTTCCCTTTAGCAAACATTTGTATCTTGTATTTTGCTTAATGTTTGATTTTTAAACCCATTTTATACCCAAAGTGGTTCGAACTAAACATCTGTCAACACACACACACACACCAGAGTCCCAGTCGTTGCTGTTTATCTAAATGTCATAGATGTTTTACCTCATGTTTAGGGTGGTAGCGAGAGCTGGTTTACGGAGAGTAATGTAGCCATCGCTTCCTTGGCATTTCACCCCACCGCTCAACTACTTCTCATCGCCACCAACAATGAGCTTCACTTCTGGGACTGGAGTCGCCCTGAACCGTTCGCCGTGGTCAAAACCGCCAGCGAGACCGAGCGAGTCCGGTGAGAAAGCAGCCCTGAAATTCATTTTTGTGGATGTTAAATATTCTTTTTCCCTAATCTTCATTGCTTTATTCCTCAATTTTTATGTTACCAGGTTGGTAAGGTTTGATCCTCTAGGTCATAATCTTTTGACAGCTATTGTGAACCCATCCAACCAACAGGTAAGAAATATTCATGTATTTTTAGGCACAATATACAAATGAAACATTGTCACATGATCTTATTACATGTATAGTAAGTTCCAGGTGTAATCTGTGAAAGAAAAATACATTTTTGCCAAATATAATTTTGTTTTGAAGTCTTACTGATTTTTGAGTTGTGTGTGTTGTACAGAATGAAGATGATTCAGAGGTCCCCATGGACAGTATGGAGATGGCTCTGTTCCGCCAGCGTTCTCTCTTACGCTCCCCACCTGTGCGCCGTACACCCATTCTGCACAACTTCCTGCACATCTTATCCTCCCGCTCATCGGGAGCGCAGCCTGCGGATCAATCCCGGCCTGCTCCGGAGCCCAGAGAGCCTCCCAACATACCCCGTTTCCAGTACCCTGTGCGGGCAGAACCGGGCGACCGCCCTGCTTTACAGGGCTGCACACAACACTTGGGTCTGGGCTGCCTGTGCAGTCGTTGTGCCGCCTCTCGAAATTTACTGACACAGCACCCGACGGCTCACCAGCCTTCTGATTCTTCTCACCCTCAGACTCAATCAGGCCCTTCTGCTTTCACCCCTGCCCCCAGTCAAACCCGCACCTCCGTAGACCGACCTTCAGCTTTTAGCAGTGTGTTCAGTGTGAGTGCAGGAAACTCTTCGCATCGGGGTCTCTTGCCCCTAAGAACTATTGATCCCATGGGGTCACAGACACCTGGGCCACCGGAGACCCCTGGGCACCTTCCTGGGGCCGACTGGTCTGGTAGTCTGCTTAGCACAGGACATGAACATAGTTTGGGTGCAATAGGAGTAGAAAGTGGAAGGGGTGTGGTGCCCCCTCCCAGAACTAGTTCCTCCTCAATGGATCTCCTTTCCTTACGTAGGTTTCCTGATAGTTCCTCGTCATCACCCATATACACGTCTGCCACTGAGGGACGTGGCCTAGTACCGCCTGGCACTGAGCCCAACCGCGGGCGAGTCAACGATGGCACGAGCAGCGGGCACCACCCCTTCTATGACAACTCCCAGCGCAACAACCCTGCCTCCATAAGGA
This sequence comes from Yasuhikotakia modesta, assembly GCA_036877545.1. Taxonomy (NCBI): domain Eukaryota; kingdom Metazoa; phylum Chordata; class Actinopteri; order Cypriniformes; family Botiidae; genus Yasuhikotakia; species Yasuhikotakia modesta. Next base: position 65,948 of record JBAJNP010000110.1, on the reverse strand, counting down.
ATGTTCTGCAATGCAACTTGAGCCGCTACTTCATGGAGTATGAGCGCATGCAGGAGTTAGAGCGGCCGGGAGGTAGCCGGGAAGTCGCAGGTGGACCTGGACCCATGCAGGACCTGCTCAATAGCAGCATTGATGCTGAACGCCCAGGACCATCCCATAATAATTCCACCCACTCTGGAAATGGTGGCCCGGTTGCGGGTCCTTCTCAAAACCACCCAAATCGCTGTCGATCATGCCACAACCTTCTAACCTTCAACCATGACACTCAGCGTTGGGAGCGTTCCGGCCAAACCTCCTCATCGTCAGCCTCCCAAGAAGGGGCATCCTGGCCAATTTCAGTGCCTCCGTTTGAGGACCCTGGTCAAAGTGCACGAGTGGAAGTTCAACCCCCTGAGATGAGGCCCATGGAACTAGGCGAGGCCTCCCCTGGGGTACAGGGACAGCAGCCCATGGGCCTGGTATATAATCAGGAGATGGGGCAGTGGGAAAGCTTGTACCGGCAGCCCACCACTAGCGCTTCACCTGAGGCAGCGCCAGATGCCTTAAATCCAGAGGTGCCTGTGGATAACCCAGACGAGGATTCTCTCAGAAGGTGGGGAGACAAGTCAGGTGACATACGATCTTGTGGAATTTTCATACCTATTACTTACAATGTATTTTTTGTTTGTCTGCAGGAGGTTGTTGGAATCATCACTGTTTCCGTTTTCGCGCTATGATATGTCGGGTTCCAGAGACCATCCAATATACCCAGACCCTGCCAGGTACTCATTTGAGAAAAAGATGTAGAAGTGTGAATTTCAGAGTTTGTTAAAGCATTGTTATTGTGTGGGGTGATATAATTTTAAAATGTTCTATTACTAAAACATCTGAGTCCCACTAAAACATCTGTGTTGGCGCTCTCCCACTTCACTCGAGATGAGACGGATCGGAAAATTAATGACAATTTTTGTAACAAAAACATATTTGGAACCTCCGTGATATTCACAAATGTTCTTGGCTTTGTATCACCAGCCAATCATATTTGATTATATTGTGAGTCTTACATTGCATCATCATGTCCAATTTGACCAAACATTGTAGATGTATGATGTCAGCACAACAGCTGCTTCCAAATGACTCTCAAAACATTTTTGTAATGACTCCACCCTAGGAGATTTGGCCGGATTTACCGTATGTATGAGGCAAATTGAATTCTTAGTGATAATTAATGTTTCTGCTCCACCCTTTAATGTAGAAACAGTTTATGTCACATTTATGTTTTCTCTTCATGTCCATATCACCTCAGGTTGTCTCCAGCTGCATATTATGCTCAGAGGATGATCCAGTATCTGTCTCGGAGAGAAAGTATCCGCCAGCGTTCCCTGCAGAACCGCCTACGGACGCTCTCCACGTCTCAGTCTGACAGTCAGGCCAACAACCCGTCCTCCACACCACCAGAGGCCAGCGATGGCGACTATGAGGATATCGAGTGAGTCTGATAATATAAACACCCTTCCTTCTGCTCACATGCAATGATGCTAAAAGATCAATTAACTGTGTGATTATTACTGTAGCTACATAATAACTACATATATGAATCTGTTTCAGCTTATGTCAAACAATTTAGTTTAGATAGTAAACAAATAAAATGTCTGTGTTTGGAATATAAAGAACTATTTGACTATCTGTTTTCTTCCTCAATCACAGGGAACCTGGAGACAGAACGAGACACCGAATGCCTCGCAATGCTAGAATGTCAGCCCCTTCTCTTGGGCGCTTTGTCCCACGGTGAGTGAATCCAGTATAGCATTTATGGAAGGCCCATTCACACTAAATCTGAATTGCAGGGTTCAGATTTAGGATTTTAAACATAACTATAAAATGATATGGTGCAGTAATTTTTTGATGCAAAAATAATCAACTACTATAAATACTTATAGTAGTTATTATACTTATTATACCTAACTTATTAAACTTAACTTATTTTAGTTATTATATAATTGTTTTTCAATGGACTTGTTTGAGAAAGATTTTAAATACTTAAAGTAGGGTTTTAGACAAATGTAAAAGATACACAGAATAGTGGCAAGTTTTTAAAATTTAAAATAGTGTGTCTTGGTTTATAAATGAAAGCTTTTTATTAGTTTATTTTCACTGATGTATGTTTATTTGTGAAGGAGGTTCCTTCTGCCGGAGTACCTGCCTTACGCTGGACTTTTCCACGAAAGAGGCCAGTCAGGGCTGGCCACTCACTCCTCTATTAACAGAGTATTAGCAGGTATTTATTTTTAATGTCTGTAACATGACATTAAACTCAAATTGTTTCATGAGTTTTGATATGTGCTTACCCATAATTCTCTGTTGCAGGTGCGTCTATAGGTGACGGGCAGTCAGCTGTGGCCAGTAACATCGCCAACACCACATACAGGCTGCAGTGGTGGGACTTCACCAAATTTGACCTTCCTGAGATTAGCAATGGTACATGATTCCAAATACTAGAAGATACATCACGTTATTGCACATGAATTTTGTGACCTAAACTGACTGTTTCCTGTTTGACAGGAAGTTAACGTTGAAGTCTTTATTATAGACGGTTGTTATTTGACTACCAAGTTTTCATGGCCGTTATAACACTGTAGTTTGTTTTTCTCTTTCCTGTTTAATTTAGCTTCGGTAAACGTTCTGGTTCCTCACTGTAAGATCTATAACGACGCCAGCTGCGATATTTCTGCGGATGGGCAGCTGTTGGCGGTCTTTATTCCCAGCAGCCAACGGGGTTTTGCTGATGAGGGCAATCTGGCCGTTTACTCCCTAGCGCCTCATAACCTGGGCGAGATGCTCTACACCAAGAGATTCGGTCAGTGTTCACTTCAGCATCTACTTACAGTAAATCTGGGTTTCTCAACCTGTGGGCCTCAAGATGAGTTACAATTACTTATAATAAATCAAAACAAGCATTCAAATAAGCTAACACAACTACAAATCAAGCTAGCTAGCTCTAGAACATTTTATTGGGTACAAATTGTCTGTGTTTGGGGGCTATAAACATTGTTCTGGACAGTGGCAGAGGTCTCAAGGCCAATGAGGTTGAGATTTACTGAAATACTTAAAGGTTTCTTGTTTTCACTCATGTTCAGGACCGAACGCAATCTCTGTGAGTCTTTCTCCCATGGGTTGCTACGTGATGGTGGGACTGGCTTCTCGCAGGATCCTGCTTCATCCCACCACTGACCATATGGTGGCGCAAGTGTTTCGCCTGCAGCAGCCACACGGAGGAGAGACGTCCATTAGAGTAAGTCAATGCCTTTAACACGACACTGTGGAGGAACATAAAGGTACATGTGCATTAGAATGTAAATAATTGTTTACGGTATAACACCTAATTGTACACAACATATTGATGATTTAAGGCTATAGTATTCTAAGGTTGCTTGTTCCAAAATGGAGGTGTTGAGTCCATCTTTTCTTGGCATCTTGCAGATGATGTTCAATGTGGTCTACCCTATGGCACCCGACCAGAGGAGGCATGTCAGTATTAACTCCGCCAGATGGCTTCCAGAACCAGGCATGGGATTGGCCTACGGGACCAACAAGGGAGATCTGGTCATCTGCAGGCCAGTGTATGTGAGCCCCTTCATAACACCTAACACAGCTTGGCCTGCGGTCTACATGAACGTCTGAGAGATTTCAGAGTGTGCTTTGACAATACTTTGGTTAATAAATTGCAATAGTATTTAAGGAATTGTTAACCACAAAATGAAAATTCTCATAATTAACCTTGTCTGTCTCGTTTCTACCAATGAGATTCAAAGTTACTGACATGGAGTCGGTCTGCCGCCATTTTGGGTGTACTTATTTATTTTGATACATTTACATTCAGATAGAAACAGAAATAATAATTTTCCTTTCACAAATGTATTGTGTTTCGCTTCAGAAAACATTAACAAACTGGAGTCTTGAATTACTTTAATAATGGATTACAAAGCTGGCAAAAGCCAGGATTTTATTTAATATATCTCTGGGTTTTATTCAGCTGAAAGAAACTCATATACACTACGATGGCATGTGGTGGAGAATTTTCATTTTGGGGTGTTTTGGTCAAGGGCACAGTTGTAAATTTTCAGTTTATGAATCTTTCCTACTGGAATTTAAACGCAGAACCTTTCAGTTAACACAACAATTTTATATCTGGACAGAAGCCCCCAAACAAATGGCTCTGATTGTAAAACATGAAGAAATATATGTTTATTATATATTATATATTTAGTGATGCACAATAAGACGAGGACGTTTTGTAAGATGGGGTGTCTAAAGGGGGTGTTCCTTTTTGTTCTGGTGCTTAAAGCTGTAACACCAGCCAAAGGGGGTCCAGATAAATTTAACCAAAGACAATTTGTTAACCACTCAGCCAAACCGCCAAAGACAAGTGCCACTATACAGCTTAATAGCTGTGGAAGTTACTGATTAAATGTGACAACCAGTTATTACCATAAACATGCTATAGTGTGTTAATATTGGATTGTTAAACAGGGTTATTGCTGATGTATTATGTAATATTATATATATATATCTGATATAGCATCTGATAAACGACCATGTTACCTGTCATGTTAAGTTGAACAGACCCTTTCATTGCATTACCATCTTCATTAGTGGCAGGAAACTGAGGTCTTCCACTGTGAGACATGAAGCAATTATTGGTTTTAAATGACATTAACTCTGTTCCCTGTAACTTCTGTTGCTCATCGCTTTCGAAGAATTCTCCCCCGGGCTGATGGCTTTGTAATAGAATCACAGCCCACGCCGACAGCTTGCCACTGTTTTTCCAAAGTTTCTTTAGAAATCAGTTTTTCGGTAGTTGTTTAGTAGCCCTTAATAAAATCTGCTTTTCTTTCAAAGTGATTTCCGCAGCGACGGCGAAAGTTCATCGGACCCGAGTCCAGATTCTTTGTTTACTGTCAACAGCAGCAGCAACAGCAGCAGCAGTCGGACCCGTGGAGTGGAACGACCTGGGTCAGAACTGAATTTAAGTTCATAACAAACCGTATTGTTTCATAATAGTGTGTGTGTTTAATAATTGTGTGTAATATTACAGCATTTCACTGTTACTGATCCAAACACGTTTATCTACACACATAGGACAAGCAGGACCGGCTGGCGATTTGACCGGGACATGGGCCTGATGAACGCAATTGGTCTACAGCCACGTCAGCCCGCCCCTTCTGTGACCTCACAGGGGACGCAGACACCAGTGGTGCGACTGCAGAATGCCGAGACGCAGACGGAGAGAGAACTTCCCTCAACCAGCACCTTCCAGAACACGCACACATCCAGACACAGTAAGACACACACATTACAAACACTGTAACATGTGAGCCAAACGTTGTCTTCTTTCCAAACCTGAAAAACATTTTAGTCTCCATGGTTACTTACTAATTATATTAAGGACTGGGTAATATTGCTAATTCTGTAACTAAATTGTAATTGGTGAAATTGCTTATCTATCTACCTACCTGTCTATATACACACATACACATAAATATATATATATATTTAGTAGGGCTATTAAAAGCCATGAAGTTTTCTTTATGCTAACCTATAACCCACCTGTTAATTCCTCTGTAACCATCTTAAGTAACATTGATTATATGCACTCACAGCCACTAAATTTATTGCTCTTTCAGTGGTCCAGACCGCCAGCACCAGTACAGAGAGACACACACACCCGGAGACGACACACACACTGTCACACACGGCCGTTCAAGCAACCGTCTCGGATGGATCACCGAACCGGCTCAGCTTGCCCAGCCCATATCACGGTAACCGCTTTGTCTCGTCTCTTTCTCGCTCCGCTGCTCCCTCCCTCATCTGAGAGGTTAATGGGCTGAGATTGATTGAAGCAACCCATCTGAGATCTGGCTTGTGTCCTACTGAGGGCTTTAGACGGATATTACAGGTGCTTTATTACTGACAGTTAGCTGGTCTAATTGAATCTGAGCTGTAGGTCTCTCCGTATAATGGCTCCCTGTGTGCGCGCATGGAGGCTAATAGGTGATATTCTCAGATGTTATTGTTTGTTTATTTTAGTGGCGCTTGATAAGCAAACATTGCTATTGTTGCGTAAACTTAGGGTCGGTACTTAAACCCTTAATATTAACTATTGTAGTTATGGTCAGAGTTTTGGCCCTAATAGCTAGTTTTAGGATCGGGACCTGGTGATATATGAAAACATGACAAAAAATCAGGTAAATCATTGGCTCTTCAGACTGTGAAGAGTTTCAGGTAAATCATTGGCTCTTCAGACTGTGAAGAGTTTCAGGTAAATCATTGGCTCTTCAGACTGTGAAAAGTTTGGTTTGACTCTGTTTACTTGGGTAGGTTAAAAAATGACCTGTGGGCCAGTAAAACGCTGCACATAAATAAAATTCTCATGTCAACTTCTCTCATTATTTTCTCTAGGAGAATCAACAGCTGAGTCTGGCCCAGGAGAGGACGCACTTTCTCGGATCCGCCGCCTAATGGCAGAGGGCGGAATGACAGCCGTGGTCCAGAGGGAACGCAGCACTACCATGGCTTCAATGGGCGGCTTTGGGAACAATATTGTGGTCAGCCATCGGATTCACCGCGGCTCACAGACCTCGGTAAGGGCGACTCAGGCGGGAAACCCAACCTCGGAAACACCCGCTGGCCTTGCCATCTCCTCTGCAGGTCTTCTACACACTGAACCCTTGGTAGACTCTCTAGAAGTTCCTGGTCCATCAGGGTCTAACGTTCCCGCACTTCCACCCCAGTTTACAGCTCGTTCCGAAGTCGCCGGGGCATCGCCGGCGGTTGAGGCAGAGCTGTTTGTGCACCGTCAAAACGATGACCCTCAACGTCTTTCATCTCCTAGCTATTTGAACTTGTCCAACCATAGCAACAATAACAACAATGACCATAGCAATGGCTACAGTGAAAGCGGGGGCCGGGATTACCCTGATGACCTGTATGGAAGATAGTCCTACATCTGATTGACATGAACGTCGAAATGAACGTCAATAGAGTCTGCATGGTGCTGGGGCATTTTGTGGTGTCCTGTCAGTGAATACTTTGTTACAAGACAGAACTTCTGGGGCAGAACCACTTAACCTCCTGCCGCTGATCTGACTCCTCCCACATTGGCCTTATTTGGGAAAGAATGAGTGCCAAGTTTTAACCGCCGTCTCCTTGGAGATGTCATTCCCACCCGTTGTCAAATCAACTCAGACTCTGTCTTTGGGGAATCATTATTGCACTCGCGTGTCGCACCTAAGTTATCATTTTTCTTCCTTTCAAAATCGAGTCTGTGACATTTTATCATTCCACGGGTGCCAAGAAAGGGCACCATACTTGAATTACTCCCGTGCTACGGGAATAACACAGTTGCAGTTAATCACCCTTTTAAGCTCCAGAAACGACATCAGCCAATCGAAGTGCCAGTTGAGGTCGGGGGCGTGTCCCTGCTGATCCCTTGTGGCAGACAGAGACCACAGGGTCTGTTTTTTGTTGTTTGTTTATTTGATCGGTTTCAGAAACGCAGTAAAGCTGTACAGACTTTCCTCACAGGTTAACACTAACTCTACGGTTTTTCCTCTGCATCTTGAATTGATTGTGTTCAAATCAAAGTCATGCTCATCATATTTGGTTATTTGTATTCGATAATGCGGTTTTCACTATACAGTGTTTCAGTCATATGGTTGTTTAAGAACAATGTCTGCTTTGAAGCTCTCAGACAAAAATCGTCTGTGGGCATGTCTCCCAAACTTCCAAATTGCTAATTTTTAAATGGTTTTTAATTTGAACTTATTTATCTGTAGTTTGAAAAATACATTATTGAAAGCATGTTGTCTCGAATTGTCTGTCGGGTTAAAAATGTGGTTTGAAAACCTTCACTGTGGTTCACGTCTCATATTGCATGTGTGTCCAATACCAGAGCTTTTATATAAAGATGTGGCTGAATGTGGAGGGCGGAGCTTAAGCAAATTTTAGCATGTAGGCTGTAGAACACATGTGCATCCCAACTAGTGAAATTATGGTATGATGAACGGTTTTATTTAGTGCTTTTAACATTTTTGACCAGTTACCATTAACTTTGTGTGTCTGCTTAAGTTTGTTTCAAGTTTTGCAATTTGATTTAACCATTTGAGCTTTATAATTTATACAGACTACATCCCAATTCTAAAATTGTACTCCCCAACATAAGGCCATCAGAAAAGTGTGCCAGTTCTTTTATCTTGCGTTTTTTACATTGTGCACAAATTCATCAAGGTACAGTCTGTTGCCCAGGCTGATTGGCTGACAAAGGCAATCAGTTCCACCAATCAGAGCAGTCCATTTACATTGCATAAAAAATGCAAGTGATTGCACTAAATACCATCTTATATAGCAGCACCAATATCGTCTTGCAAGCAGCACCAAGAATGATTTTACTTTCATTACATCAGATTTATAAATAGTCACACTTGAATAATCTATTACAGAGTACTTTCAGAAGGGCATTGTGGGAAAATTTGGCACTATATGCGCATACCGCAGGTCTATAAAACGCACACCGAGTCACTGATCAGACACTGTCTTTTACTATGCGTTTATGTGTGCATGTGTGTGTCGCCTACAGAGTTTTATTATAATTAAATGTAGCATTGTACATGTAGAGTTGATCAAGAAAAAAAACTTGAAATCATATTTTGGGGTGTTTTTTTAACACACCTGCCTTTTAAGCTTCATCGTGCTTGTTTAGATTCTGCCGTACGATTGGTCGACTCCAATGAGTTGTTATCGCATATGTAACAAGCATTAACAGGCCTTTAGTTGATAAGCATTTATAAAAGAAAAATGATCTGCCTCTGCTATCGTTTGTGTCAGATTTTATTAGATGTCTGAAAATTTCCTGTTATTTTAGCTGCTTGGCTTGAATTTGTTACTTTTTGTAAAAAAGATAAAGACCCCTGAATGGTTTGTCTGTGACCCCTTTGAAAGGTTTTGAATATAAGATGCATTTCAGTGGGATTGTGGACATATAACACAGTGGCAGCTGAGGAACCCCTTAGAAACTCCAAACCCTGTTTTTTTCCCATGTGTTGAGTAGTTTAGTGAATTATTCCCCTCAGAGCCAGACTAGTTTTTCCTTTGAACACTTCAAGTTTAATTATAGCTGTAAATTCTCCACAGGCCTTTAAACGTGGAGTTATTGGTGAAACTCAAATTAGATTGTTGGTGCTTTTTGTTTGGGTATTTATGCTTTGTGAGAATGATCAGTCCTGGTTTTAAAACATGCCTTTTTATTCATACATACTTCACCTGATAACACGGCAAATTATAAATGCATTAGCCTGAAAAAAACGACGCTGGCTGACAGCGACCGAAGGCGAGATGTTTTCGACATTTTTATTGTGTTCTTGTTGGTTGTGTCGTTTTGTTGATGCTGTCACTGCTGGATCAGTACCTAACAAAAGTCAAGATGATGGAAAAGACTAGAATTTAACTTCCTCTTCTGCTCAGACGGGAGGGAGGTTCTGTGTTGACTTACAATAAATGTGTAGTTGCTCCTTTATTTAGTAAAAATGAGGATTAGGTGTTGTAAAAGAGTTTTGTGGGACACCAAAGATCCTGTGATAATGATGATTATGAGAGTTTTAATAAAATGGGAATATGGAAATTACTTCATTTGTTCTTTAATTATTTTTAAGCACCAGCACAAATTACATTAATATTTATACATTTTGTTGTATTGCCTTTATGGTAATTGCAATAAGATTACACTCATATTATAAGAATAAACTGAGAATCACCATTAAGTATTCTTTATTTAAACAATATATTTATTTTTCTGTGTTATTGTTTGTGTAACAGCTTATATCTGTTATTATAACGTTTGAAAACGACGCCACCTCACAGCATTTGCACAAAGGCAGTTAATTCGATTCTGTTACACATATTTCCTCTTCAAATGACAGGAGAGAAAATCAACAGTAATACAATTATTCCGCATTTTTTGACCATCTTCCTCTGGTATATATATTGTATTATATATAGATGCTGTTGGAAGAGATCAGGTGACAGGTAACTGATATTATTAGGATGGGCGGAACTGTCTGAGGAATTTAAAGGGTCTTCCGACTGTTTCCTCATTCAGACTGTTGGAGATCGCGAAGGGGCTGTCTGTGCCGTTTACCCCTGGGATTTTGAGCGGCTTGTCTTTAATGGTAAGATGTTAATGCTAATAGAACAACATTCAATAAGTTGTTATAGGTTGTAAGCCAAAATGTGTTCAATTTAATACATTTTATATATATTTCAAGTATGTCTAAATTATAAGTAATTATCAAATTTGATAATTATCAAATGACTGACTTAGTATTGAAGGAATAGGTTTCTTACTAATTTGAATGTTGCCTTTTTATACAGCTTCTTTTGCTAAACATGCTAAACAGCAGCATTTACAGTCTCTCCACGGAAGAATCACATATGGTGTCGGGAAGGTCCCAACATGTTTATGGAACTGCAGGAGCTACACTCATCATCTTTATAACTGGCTTCATCAGTTTACTAACAGTGCTAGGCAATGTTCTGGTACTTCTATCAATCAAAGTCAACCGCAACCTGAGAACCATAAACAATTACTTCCTCTTTAGTCTGGCGTGTGCCGATCTCATCGTGGGCATCTTTTCAATGAATCTGTACACCCTGTATGTTGTTAAGGGTTACTGGCCCTTGGGGCCGCTGATGTGCGACTTGTGGTTGGTTGTGGATTACGTCGTAAGCAACGCCTCTGTGATGAACCTGCTTGTGATCTGTTTTGACCGTTACTTCTGTGTTACCCGGCCTCTGAGTTACCCAGCCAGGCGTACCGGAGGGTGGGCAGGCGCCATGATTGCCGTAGCCTGGTTGCTGTCTCTGCTTCTCTGGGCTCCAGCCATCCTTCTTTGGCAGGCAGGGCGGAATGGTCACAAGGTTCCTGAGGGCCAGTGCTACATCCTGCTTCTCGCCAACCCCGCTGTAACCCTGGCAACCACCATCCCTGCATTCTACCTTCCCGTTATAATAATGACTGTACTGTACACCCTTATATCCCTGGCCAGTCAGAGAAGAGTTTGCAGGGTGACGCTTGAATCACCAAACCTTCCTAAAACTACGTCAAGCAGTGGAGCATTGACAAACATCAACCTTGACAGAGTCAATGACATTAAACTGGGACAGAAATGCTCTTTCAAAGGTGACACTAGCCTCATCAGACAGGACAAGGTCTGCAGGCTTTCTTCTGTAGAGACCAGCAGAACATACAACTCTGTAGAGTACAGCCCTGATGCTGTGGGAGATCAAGAACTAGATGCAAAAGTATCACAACCGAAGACTTTAACAGATTGTGCAGAGGTTTGTAGGACAATACTTTACTCCAGCAGTACTGTTTTCAAAGACCACACTTGTGGACAGATTCAACCAACAGCATTCACTGATGTCTCCAAGTTGACCAGACGGAAAGCTTCAAGAGACAGGAAGGTGACGAAGACCATTCTTGCCATTCTCCTGGCCTTCATCTTCACCTGGACACCTTATAATGTCATGGTTCTCACTGGTACTTTCTGCCACCGGTGTGTTCCAGAAGATCTGTGGATTGTGGGATATTTTCTGTGCTACGTCAATAGCATGATTAATCCAGTGTGTTACGCTTTCTGCAATGGCACCTTCAAAAGAACCTTCAAACAGCTGTTGATGTGCCAATTCAAAAATCTGAGGGTAAAATGAATAGGACTTAAAAATAAACAGAAATGTCTGCTAAACAACTTACTTCTAATAAATCAATTAAGAACTGAACTGCTGAACATTTTGGGATTGTGAGGCTGTTTTGTGTCAAAAATGATTGTGTTGTTGAGGTATTTGATGTTTGTGACAAATGTTTAACTCTGTACATCATTGCAGTTGTTCTTTCACAGTCATTTTGTCATTGTAAAACTGTTTTTATAAAAACTCTTCTTTTAAAAACGCACCAGAAAAGTATATTGAAAATACACTTTTTCATTTATTCACAACATGTAGAATTAGTGTTGTAAATTTGATTGTACATCCATTACAAATCTAAAAACATACATTTATAAACATAGGTATTTGATAAAGACCATAACGTCCAGGAGCAGTGTTCGTTTAAACATTCAGTTTACATGTTAAAGCATACAGAAATGTTTTTTTTTTCAAAACAGATGTTGTAATTTACAAATAGATAATTTTAAGGGCATAATTAGGGTCACGATGGTTCTTGCCTGTTTTTCTCTTTAGTAAAGACAACGTGTTAGACAACAAATTTACTGTGGCCTATTTTATACATGCAAAGTAAATTACAATTAAAAATTTGCTACAGGGATCAAATTACAACAGCATAGACAAGCAAACATTTACTAATTACAAAAGAAGTGGAGATAATAACAGTGGGTAGGGCTACAGTTTTTTTCCATCTCAGAATTCACCTTTTTGAGGATTTGGGCATCACAATAGGAATGTACCACTAGGTGGGTGGTTGGGGGAGGGTCTTAAAGTTAGTTCTCCTTTCCTTTACCCTTTTTCTTCTCCCCACCCTTGGGTTTGGGGGTCTTTGGGGTGCAAGGTTTGGACACTTTAATGGTGGTCTGGCATTCAGCGTTGAAAAGTGCCTTTTTCAGAGTTCCAGATCTGCTCCTGGTTCCCGTACTGGTGTCACATTCGGCCCAGCGACCAAACTTGTACTTGCAGTCGGCTACAAAAAGGACAAATAGGACTAAGTTCTGTTTGTCCAGTCAGGAGATGTATTGCATTTGGAAGCTAAAATCTTACCGCCAAAGTCCTTCTTCCAGTTGCATGGGACTTTACACTTGGTCTTCTTCGTCTGTTCGTTGCAGGTCGCCTCACGAATGCCAGCGCCGCAGTCGCCACTGTTGGGTACGCATTTCCCATACTGCCACTCACTGCAGTCCACCTCAGTTTTGGGCTCCTTCCCTTTTTCTGAAAGTGAATATCGATGTCGAATATCGAGTGTCACTTACAAGGAACATCATATTAGCGTATTATATTCCATTATGTTAACATTATATATAAAATAGACATTATATTAACACTATATATTATATAAGTGTTTTGTAAAAAGATACGAACCTTTTTTCTTCATACTGGCTTCCACGGTGACCATCATCACCACCAGCAGGAGAAACGATATTGAGAATAAACTCCGCATTCTGTGAAGACAATGTTCACAATGTTATTTTACTCATACAAAACAGCAGAGCATCTTATTTGGAAGGACAAACAATGAAAAGCTTTTCAGTTGGGGTGTGCGCTCATTTTACTGTTGCATATAAGTCTAAAGGGCAAAGATTAATAGCCATAAATGAGTCCAGGAAGGAAAGCTAAATATTAGCTGGGTTGTGGCTGAGGTCTGTTAACAAAGAGTTGGTCTCAATGGCTGAAAACAATATTTAGCAGGTCACCATATTCAAACATTTATGTTGTGTAATTCCCCATTGTGATTGTAATTGTGATTGTAATGTATAAATGCAATTTTGCTTTTATCTGTTATTATTAAATAAAGTGTTAGTTTTAAAAATAGGTGATGTTAAAGCAGATCTATGTTTGTGATATGCTTTAAAAACTCCGTGTACATCGTGTCCTGCACCCACTGTGTGTGTCCATATAAAAGACTCTATTTCTCTATTTTCAAACTAAAAAAGGGCCGCATTTTTTTATTCATCCCTGTTTCCATTAAAACAACCTTCTTTCATGGCGCAGCCCGCGGCACGGTTCCATTCTCCAGTCAGTCATAAATGTGAAGGGCTCCTCGGGGTCGGACTTTTGTGCGAGGAGAAACAGCGATCGGCGGGGGTCCCCCGCCCGCCCTCCCCTCTCCTCCGCGGGGAGAGAGGCCAAGTACTCAAAGACCTTCAGCTGGGCCTTAGAGGAGCCTGATTCACTAGCTCCGAACAAAGCAGGATCTCGCCCGTTTTGCTTTCCTCTCTGAAAAAGCTCTAACACAGATCCCATGCTGAGTCCTAAGGAGAGGGGGAGCGGGCCTCCGCTCAAATTCTTTGAATGTAAGCCTATTTGCATTGGAGGACAAAAACGGCTCTGTTGATGCGAGAGGGGACGTGGGATGCTGCCTTTGAAGAGCGCAGAACAGGACATTAGAAAACTTCCTCAAGTTCACCGTCGATCAAAGTTCACCCACCAACCACCAGATCTTCGAAGGCTCTTGAGAAATGCTTACATGGGGATGTTTTTTCTAACTAGCCTTTTTTTCTCAGTTGCACGCCTGAATTGAACCGCGAGCACCGATGTGCCCATTTGGTTGTGATTTGGAGAAGTGGGTCAAGCAGCTGCTGGCAGCTGGTCCTCTTTGGCACCTCGGACGGCATCGTCCACCCGGATCAGATCTTTATCCTTAAGGAGCCCTTGCGCACAAACACAAACTCCACGACACAACTGACAACATGGACACAATTCAATGAGCTCCACCTTTACAATAAGCTGTAATGAAGCCGTAACCCAATACAGCCGAAATACGACATCACAGAGCAGTTAAGCGAAGCAGGATTTCGTTAAACCCAATAAACCAGATATTGATTCTACATGAATGTAACGATTTGATGTTTAACACAAATCTGCCACCTTCGATGCTCACAATTGATCTCTGAATAAAGCGACACTCGCACATAAACCCATAAGCGCCGTTCACCCCTTCATTTACATTATAAACACACGCCTATATAACATCAATGAATCCTGTAAATCACACTAAACGGCACATCATATCTATATATCTATTATATCTATATACAAATATATAGATATAAAATATACAGGAAAACATCTATACAGGTCAATATGTGCGATGTAGTAAAATATGAATAATACAATAAATACAATATATATTAATAAAAATGAATAGTGAATGAATGTAGATGTACTTGCCTTATTGCTGTGAATATGGTCCTGTGCTGTGATGTGTATCCTGTGCGCAGCTCTGGATGATATCTGCTGCTCTTTGTGTTTCCAACTAGTTTGAGCTGGTCGCATAGCTGTGCACTTAGACTCACCCTCTCTCTCTCTCTCTCTCTCTCTCTCTCACGTGATCACGTATCTATCTATCTATCTATCTATCTATCTATCTATCTATCTATCTATCTATCTATCTATCTATCTATCTATCTATCTATCTATCTATCTATCCTTTTTGTCATTTGTAGTACCAGTATTTGTTATATAAATATATTTGTGAAATATTTATGTTCTATAAAACTTGTATTATATACATATATTATACAAATAAACTACAAGTTACGATTTTACTAAATAATAGTTCAGTTGGCTTTGTGTGAAATGTTTTTTTTAAACAGAGGGTGAACGTAGGTTAAACCATCAGAAAAACAAATTTACGTCCTTTTCCACCTCCAGCCCTCTGAGAGAACAATAACCTTATCTGAAAAATGATAAATGAGTCACAAATGTCAACACATCCATCATGGCCTGTAACCTATTCAGACATAAAGACCCTCCTATGGGGAGGCCCAGTTCAACATTATACAATGTTTACCACCCAGCGCTTTAAGCCCAGAACAGACGCCATTGCTGTGAGCGAAACTGTGTAATCATTGTGTGTTTGCCAGTACAGTCTATATGAAGTGGAGTCAGACACAGTGTGTAGCTATTCAGTCAACCGAATCCTTTGATGCCCATTACAAAGCATAAGTACTGTAAACAATCAAACAAGTGTTTTTAAAGACTATATTTAGTTTTATTTAATTTTTCCAGTAGACAGTAACAAACCAGCCCCGCAGAACAAATACATGACTATTCTTCTAGCAAAATTCTTATCTACTCTTATAAATAAAGCATTATCATTATCTAAGTGTGTATCACATACAAATGCAAGGTTATAAATTGGAACGGATCGTTCACACATTTTTAAAATGTTCGACAGATTATATACACGTATCATCTATTTGGAATTGCATAGCAACTCTTACAAAGCACTCACAACATACATTTGATTCTATTGTAATGACGTCTCAACACAAACACACTGAGGCAATGTTAAGGACAATGCAGTCAACCCAGCTTAGTCAAGTAGCTGCTTTGTAAAAAGACCGGCTTTCCTGCCATTGTTATTATTCAAGCATTTTAGTCTATTAAACATGTACATACAAGTGTTTGAATATACCAGTATTTAAACCTTTAAACTGAAGACGGTGACATGTATTTATATCTTTGACAGAGGTAAGACACCAATGTCTCTCTCCCTCTCTTCAGCAGCCGTTGCTCACCGATAATTTGATTTATCAGCTGGCGGCAAGATTTAAAATCTTTCTGTGAACTTAATGTGGTCGGTTTGGCTAGAAAACCAAGACCAAATTGCTGTGTTACCTCATAAATTCAGTGCAGCCGAACCTAAAATCTGTAATAACGTTCTAAATGCTATTTTAGAAGTAAAGTTGTCAAAACAAGAATTCTTTGCCATGAAATATGATGTGACTCCATCTAGGAAGAAAACCTCATTCATCTAGGCCACATATTTATGCAGAAATTGGCAAATCTATCGACTACCCAGTGATTATGCGTTATATAATTGATATTGAGAATTGAATTTAATGCACAAAGAATTGATTTAATGCTATATAACATATCTGAAGTATTAATTAATGGAATGTTTAGGAAAATACAAGCATGTACTACAAAGAGCGTAACTGGCGGTTAGCAACAGCTGAAGAAGCATTCTTAACCGCGGGAGGCAATGCAAACAACATCCGCCCCAAACTAGCAACAAACATGTGCACGTATAAGCCAAGCTAAAAGAAACCTGCAGTGATTTAAATCATTTCCAGTGAAATAAGGTCACGTAACTTAAGTCTATGCATATCTGTGAAACCCTTTGATATGCTATCGTATCAGCGTTTAAATTCAAATATTATTACAATGTTAAATAACATAACCAAAAGCAGCAGCAGTTTAAAGAACCTCTCAGTTTTATATATCGCTTGTGAGGTTCATTGTGAGGTTTGCTTTATAGTATTTAGTTAAAGCCACGTTCATACATGGTGAGTCAGCCCTGAAACTCCTAAAATTCAGTACATTGTTTCCTAAAGTAGCAAGTAGCTTTGTGTCGTGTTGTTAACTGAAGAATATGAATCAACTCATGCATTCTGAAACATGACACAAACACTGTCTTTCTGGCATTACAATCAACACAAAGAGCGAACGAACATGCTGCCTCAATGTCATCACTAATGTGAGCCTGTGTCGGATACATCGGACCTCTGCAGGTTAGTGGTTGCTGAGAGGGACGGTTCGGAGGCGAGTCACACCGCAGTCTCGTGGTCTTCTTTTTGAATCATTTGTTGGCGTTGCCGGTTTTCCAGGTACTCGGACAACTCGAAATCCTGAGCTTTCTCCGCATACATCTTTGGAGTTTCACCCTGGAGATGAAGGGAGAAGTATTTTGGTAAAAAGATGATGAGAGGGAGTGATGTTCAAAAATTGAACCTGTTGCTTGTTAAGATACAAGCTATAAAGTTATTTTTTACATGGGCTAGATTTGAACTGCTGTTTCCCATATAAGCACCACAGCTTAACCTGGCCACAGCTGTTTCAGCAGTTTTCACAACTTAATCTGAGTTGATTGCTGAAGATGTCTATGAGGACCATGTGTCCATTCTCACCTGCAGGTCTGTCTTCATGAGAGATGCACCTGCCTCCACCAGGTAACAGCAAATGCTCCTTTGGCGCAATGCAGCTGCTTTATGCAGGGCGGTCTTCCCTCTGTCTCACACACACACAATGAGATCAAACACAGTTTTACAGTCTGTGATGGATTTACCACTGTGCCACCATTTAAATATTGATATTGAAAATATTTACATATTTAGCATAAGATATTTAGAATAAGAAACCATATATTTTCTCATTCCTCTAGGTAAAGTTATATTTGTTGTGTCTATACATTTTAGATTAAACCATTTTACCGTTTAACTGTTTTGTTTTGTGTTTGGTCACCAAATAAAGTTCATTTGGGTGCTTAAAGGCAACCAATTCACAATTACTGACTGAAAAAAAATACAGTGTCTTCCACCATGAACCGGATACAGTAAAAATGCCACTTACGTTGATTTCTCGGTCACATCCAGGATACAGGAAGGAGCTATTTATCAAAGAGAGCAAAAGAAATAACTGATGAATTTTACAGCACAACACAGAACTCACATTTAAAATCTACCAGAACTGATTTACCGTTATCAGTGATGTACTTCACAATATCTTTGTTGCCGGTTTCCACGGCGTAATGTAGGAGGGTGCATCCAAACCGGTCCTGAACCAGGAGATTGGCACCATCTCTGTGGATCTGAACCAGCTGAGAACATCCAGAGAACCAGTCAGATATCAATCAGATGTGTGCACTTAAAATACAGCACTTTTCAAACAGGCAATATGTTTAAATACCTTGTCGTAGCTGTTGGACTTCACAGCATCAAAGAGGAAATTTATTGTTTCTGAAACACATTGTTGCACAAATTGTTTTGTGTTCACAGCAAGGTGTGAAAGTAAGAAAGTATCAGGGCCTATGTTGAAAATAAATGTATGTACCTTGATTATTGTCGTTCCAAACATCTATCCTGCAAACCCAAAAAACAAAGTCAATAAATGTTCAATATTCACAATGTAAACAAGTTATACACCATAACATAATGCCGCTACACCAGTGCGGCACGCAACCCCTCACTAGCAATAGTGAACAGATATTACATATTGTCTTGACTGTACCTTTGGACAGTTACTGAATCCCCTTCTGGTGTGTTTAAACGGTTCATATTAATAATTTTTGCTCCCCTCCTTTGAGATAAAACCACAAACAAACACAAGCTTAGAAGCTCAGATATCTATTTGAAAACAGATATCCTCTGCCTTTCTATAACAAAAAAGCACCATGTTTTTGTATGTGCACAATGGTAGAACCATGGTTTTATTGAGAGACATATATATATATATATATACAAATACACTTATACAAATATATATATGTATATACATATATACAGTATAATCTACATAATATATGTATACATAACATGTTAGTACCATCTGATACCATGGCTGTACTGTGATACCAACACAGTACTTTTTTGTAAAGGCTGGTCCAAGCGAGCACCAGAAAGCACAGGGAATTATGGGATAGATAATTCTGTGTCTGAGATGCTAAAGAAACTGGTAAACAGTGCATGGCAACTGTAACACAACCTGAACGTAACACTCTCCATATGAAGAGTGTGATGCGTACGTCTCCATGGAAACAGTACCAGCTTGGGATATAAAGAGGACATGCGGATTGAGATGTGAGGGCTGTACCTGCACAGGCCTTGTTTTGCTGCAGCCGGCGTGTCGCTCTGCATGTGAGGGTCGCTGTCCGGGTCCATGCAGGTGGACACGTGTTCTGCTTGGCATTCGGCGTGTAGCTGATGGACCCTGTGGGAGAATTATGGGATGGAGAGATGACCTACTGTTGATGCACTACATTGCTGTTATGACCATATATTTGCTATGGGGGGATGTAATTCGATGTTTGTGTGCCATTTACCATAACGACACAATGGCAGTGAATGGTGTGGCAGATGGCATGTGTTTTTACAAGCGCTATGCTGTGCATTAGGCAGGTGGGGGAGGGGCAGATGTATACATAGTTACATGAGGGTTTAATAGCAGGGGGCTAGATGAGGGTCTGGGTGGGAGGGCTGTCTTGTTTTGCAAGTCCAGCTCAACATGTTGGTTGCTATAATCTTTGACACACGCTCTGTGCTGTTCTCTCTCAGACACGCAAAGCCTCACACAAAAACACTTTCCCCCAGGGAACCGATTTGAGCTTTGAGCTTTTGAAACAAAGCTCAACTGTAATGACACTTTTTCAGAAATATACATGCCACTGGAACTGTATAAATAGCTTATATTTTTTATTTTTACACATTTATCATGCTAATATATGTATGAATAAGTGGTAACACTGTGGTACATTATTTTAAATGTTTTCACATCTACTGTTTATAATATAAACCTATTGTTATTGCTATACATTAACGCCACAGAGCACCCTATGGAAAAATAACTAATTAGCATAAATCAAATAATATGACAGTTGTGTCCCCTTTAAAGCTTTGTTGTCCTGTAGAAACATCTCCACAAAGACTTTTCTCAGCTTCTGGTTTCTTCTGAGAACGTTCTCAAACATTTTGTGCCCACAGGCAGACCCTGCCCACGCACACGCTCTATTACAGCAGTGTTAAAATGGTGTGTCAAAGTAAGACACAACATCAAATTGCACCCTGAGGGTGTGCTGGCGTTGGTTGTGGCCCTGACAACATCAGTCGATACACCCTAAACACATATTTTGTCATCTTGAGTGACCCGTTTTAATCTACCTGCACAGTGGAGAAGGCTCTGAGGAACAAGCAGGAAAAGCAAACTGGTCCGTACTGCTGGAACATCCCCCCACAGTTTCCATCGCCCCCGGCATTCCGGGCGACGTGCCCACCGTCTCCTTGGTGACTAGCTCCGGGTCCAAGATGAACAGCTCATCCTGGGAGAGCTCTGTCACATAGTTTAGATGCTCCTGCGGAGGGATCCAACATTTAACATCGAGCATTTAAATGGGACAGTGTGACAGTTGAGAGACATAAACGTTCCGTCTCTTGGTTACCTGGCCGCGGTCTATTCTGTAGAAACGATCTGCGGTTGTAGCTGTAAATAAATCAAACATAAAAATGATGATTTACTGTGGTGACAACTAAGCAGTTTTTAACAGGTTTGCTGGTTTCCCAATCTGGTAGTTTGGGCCCTTGTTAGTCTAGAAGACTATCTGGACTATCTTAAATCAACTATGACCAGCTTACCAACTAGCTTATCTTGACATCACACACATGACATCACACATACAAAATGCCACCACTGACATTTCTGACAACTATAATTTTGCACAGAAAGTCTAATAAATAACTGCTTTACTAAAGTAACTGTTTTACTAATAGTTTAAAATGTTCTGCTTACAGTCCAGAAAGCACCATTTTGGTGATAGTTTTGGTATGTGTAGTGTATCTGTTTTAACACCATCCCCCTCCTATAGGAGAACGAGAGAGAAAGAGAGGGAGAGAGAGAGAGAGAAAGAAGGAGAGAGAGAAGTAAAGAAAGCACGGGTGAAAAATGGCTCCTGTTCAAAACAGGCTCTCTGTGCAAGTTTAATTAGTCACAACGTTTTATTCAGCCCATCACTGAACAGGAAGTCAACGTGCAATGAGTGTCACATGCACAATATCACATGTCTGGCATGAAGCATTGTAATTATAAAGGCTGTTCACACTTGCGCTTGTTAACCCTGAGTGAATATAATCCTGGATTATGGATAATTTTACAGGTTAATATTTGTAATGAGATTATAATAACATCAACTGGTTAAATAACATTCCAACCTGCATATTAAAAAGATCAAAAACACAGACAACAATAATCTTATTCCCGCACTCAAGTTTTGTTAAACAAGTTTCTGTTGAACTTCATCAACTTCACAAACAAGGAAGGAGAATGTTGCCTGTTGGCAGTTTTCTAACCAACATTCAACAAGCTGAAAGCACCTCATGCAACTTCTCGATGTGCAGTCGACATGTCTCCAAATCGCTGCTCCTGGGAACCGTAATTATTCCCATAGGAATAGCTGTAAAAGCGAAAGATGGAGAGCGGAGGATTAGCTTCAGGCGTACTCGTATTTGAAAAGTTCTCAGAGCTGAAGAATGCGAGAAGGTCAGAAGATACTCACAAGCTTCTCTGAGCTGTTCCTTGTCATAATGTAGAGCTTCGTAATCACGCATGCTAATTCGGTTCACCTGGATCTGGACCTTCTCAGTAACGGGCAGCTGACTACATTCATGAGAAAACAAGAACATTTAGCGTTCCTCCAGATTTGAAACTTGGAAACTATGGTCAAAAGGATCCATAAATTGCTTCTATGGGTGGATTAGAGGTTTGGCGGGTGAATTATGGATGAATCATTGTGGCGGTAGATCAGTGAAGATCAGGTGGTATCACTCACTCGTTAAGCTGTGGAAGAGAAATTCTTCTCTTGGTCTTCTGCAGCATGTTGGCCTGGTTTCTAAGGGTAATGCGGATGATGGATGGGGCCAGTTTACAGGGCTCCCCATCCACCTGCACAGGAATGGGTTTGAAGGTTGTGAGGAGAACTTCCTGACACTGATGAAGCCTCTCACCATGACCTCCAACCTGCAGAGTTGCCTATGGAAAGACAGAGCAACATCTGGATTTCATTTGGAGGCCACCAATTTTGAGGCCTGCAGTGCGGCCAATCGAAATACAGCATAAATGCTTAAATCTGTTAAAAATCATTTTCATTGGTTTATTTTGGCAGGTATTAAAAAACGAACCCATCGTAGCCAATCCAAACCCTTCAACTCACCAGAGAGGTCATGGTGAACCCGATGACCTCGATAAGTCCATCGTCATGTTTCTGAGGCCCAAATTCCTGGTGCTCGTTCGTGTTTCCCCACGGCATCGTGCCGGCACAATATCTACGGCACATCAGTCAGAATAATCTCATTTTAATGAACACTGGAATACACTCCCATGTGTAGATTATATTTTATCCTGGAATAAACATAATTTGGAAAGGGGAATTGCTTTTCAAATGAGATTTTCAGTCCAAGATTCCCAAGTGGTCTGATAACCTTCATCTGTGGTACGTCATAAGTCATCAGACTAAATATTACAGTAGAGATTAGGTTTGTTTCGTTAATAATTTAGATTCAGTTTCTATGGGGTTTTCATAAAAAATGTTTTTAAAACTAGCACATAAAAGAATAAGTACATCAATCAGTCAGTTCAAGTTGAGTAACGCATTTGTGTTGTGCATTCCAGATTAGGTTAAGAGAAGTTACCTGGGGATGTTAAGAAACAGAAGACACTGTAGTTTTAAATCCTGCACCTTATTGGTCAGATCGTCCCCATCACACTGATTCAATCCAGATTCAAACCAGAAACACAACATGTGTGAACAGACTTCTCTCATCATTTACTACATTTGTTTGTATTTTATATACATAATAATACAGTAAATATTACAGTAAAAATGTATCTATTTTATTTGCCATATTTATTAATTCTACAAATAGTCTTTCTGGTGTTGAGGTTTGTATCACATCAGGCCAATAACAAACACTTTGGGCCACAAAATATCAACACAAGTGTATGTCAATATAAACACATGAGATTACTCACCACAACACGGATGTGTTTGGAAAGATCTTTGGAGCTTCCCATGAGGAAGTCTGAGAACGCCGTCTGCCCAAAGACGGCAGTAAAAGAGCCCAAATTTTCCAGTTTACACAAAAGATATTGTGAAGAAACAAACAGCTGTGACTTCAGTAAACAGAGACACACTCACCCCTGCATAAAACATTTTATTGCGAAGTCGACTGTTGAACTTTTCCGGTTTGGCCTCTGAGGAAACAAAACAGTGTTTGAAAATGAAGTCACAGATTTTACTCACAAACTCAAACTTAAGTCAAGTTTAAATGATGGGAGTTTTCACACCTCTTGACTCGTGAAACTCCAGCGTCACGTGTGCGTCAAACCCTAAGCTGAAGTAATTGTTGAAGACATCGATGGGAAGCTGAAATTCAACGTTTAGAGTAATTGTTAGTTCTATACGTGTTTGACACTAACAGTGTTTAAATCATAATGAATTGGTTGTTTGAGTGTTCTCCTGAAGTCTAGCGCCCTCTGCTGGTGTCAGCTGACCTTATCTGTCTGTTGTTCATCTTTCTCCTCTTCACTGGCCTCCAGGTTCGGTTCCACATTCAGGTTCCATCGGTCCAGCTGGACAATGTTGCCGTCCTCTACGTGGGACAGTATCTTGGTCACGGGCTCATCTGTGTAACCCTGTAGATTCACATGGACACACACATTCAGTAAACAAGATTCAAAACTGTGTTTTTTCCTGTTCTGCCACTTTAAGAATCTGTCAGCATTAGCAGCTGGGTGCCATTAGCAAAGTTATTTGCCTTCAAAGCACAAATCCACAGGAGCTGGCTGCCTTTTCCGATGAAAATAAGACCGTGAGTGACCTCAGGCTATAAAACAGAAAGTTTGGTTCCATTCAAATGTACCACAAAGTTTAAAGTGGGTGAAAAACATTGTTTTTGGAACAAAACTGGAAATCACATATCTTAAGTTTAATTACTGAGTGGACGAACATAAACCAGATTCTAAATCACACTATTTGAGGAAGAAAACGGAGGCCGCAAACCATCGCCAATGGATTTTTAAACCATTGCAACAGACAGTATTAAGATTTATACCCCGCCCCAGTTGAGCGTTCGGGCCAGGTCATTTCCTGTCCCCAGAGGCAGCACGGCCACTGCAGGCTGTGGCGTCAACTGGAGCTCATCCAGTACCGACAAAATCCAGCCAACCTGTGCACACAGCAAAGCAACCACGTCTCATGTTAAGCTTCCAATCCAGAGCATGAAATCAATTCACATTCAGACCACATTAATTCAATTTAAGCAATATGTGGGAGGGTGTGGATAAAGCTTGGGCTAGGCTAAAGGATGTATATCCCAGGTTATTTGCATTTTCTGATTTAAATAAGTCACTGCATGACTGTGTTTACAATAGAATATTGGCATACTGCTCACTGGATACTACTAAGAGTGTACAGCAGCCTAACAAGTATGCATTACATTACATATTGGTAGAATGTTACGTCATTCAACAGGCCAGGCACATTGCATTGTGGGAAATTTTGCACACCATACAAACAGACTTCAGAACTAGTACTACCATTTTAACAAACCAGGGTGATTAGCATGTTAACAGCTAGATAGAAACACAACTAACCGTTCCATCTCCCCCACAAACCAGGATACGAAGGTTGGGCACCTTGCTGTACATTTCTAACCTTAAAAAACAACAAAAAACATAAATGACAGCACTTAGCGAATGGAGGAGAGTGAAAGTATAATGCGTCGTTTTCTTACCCCTCTCTCGGGCCTCCTTGAGTGAGGTCAAACACCTGCCGAGGGTTCAGGTACCACATGAAAGACCGGATAATCTTAGTTCCCTTTAGAGACAAAGAAGAACTCTTATATAGCTGACAGTATGAAGTTAAAAGCCTCATACATTTCTGACACATAGTCTTCAAGACGTTTCTAACCTGGTTTCCGCCGCTCTTCGGATTGACAAACACCAGCAAGGGTTTCATAAGCTGGGATGGAATTGGCCTCACAACAAAATGTTTCCATTTGCCCTCCTGTTGAGGGTTCAATATCGACACCTCGTCATTGTTTATACAAACACAAGCTATTTTCATTCACTGTAATTATTGAGGTTGGTTCGGTTACCTCAGTGGTTTTCTTGCCTTGCTTGCTCTTTAAAGAAGTCTTCTTCTTTCTTTTACTGTTTTTTAATGATGCCTGTGAACAGTGTGATATTGAGTTTATGGCCGTTTTGGTTTATGAGTGTTTACATTCGAGCAAAGGAACGCAGCTTACGCCACATGACCCCGTCCAACCAATAAAATAATTTGAAATATTAGGTGAAAGATTGTAAAAGTAACGTCACTGTTAAAACTTTGGCCAAGTATAAAATAAACAAGGGACTCTTGGTTTCAAGTACGGTACAAGCAAATATGTTACGAGAAATATCATCACACGAAACCGTAAACTCAGTATTTTAAATATTTAAAAATGTAGGGCCCTGATCCAAACAACACCAGTATACCAAAATAATCCAGACAAAATTAATCAAGTGACTATCTCATGAACAGAAAATGTCAAGTATGCTCTACAATCTCATGGAATATAAACATTCAAAAAACGCAGAGCAGTCTAAAATCTGGGCACGCCGACCGAATTTACATTCCTCACTATGTTAAAAATGTTTTAAGTAAACAGAACAAAGAAATCAAGGGCTTAGTACCCAGGTGGCACCTGAAGACGTTGTTTGAGACAGACTACAGGTCTGTAAACTATGCAAAGGGTGTTTACTTAAGGAAACTGGTTTAAACTGACTGTTTACATGATCACATAGTTGCCGCAATTCCCATATTTCACATGGTAAATCCATAGAAAGGTGTGTCTAAACACATGACATGCAGTGCATGTTACATTGTCTATTTATAATGCATATATGTGTTTTGTTTGTGTGTGTGTGTGTGTATGTGTGTGTGTGTGAGTGATAGATGGCACCTGCTGTCTGCGGACTCTGATGATCCAGGTTGGAGGAACGATCACAGCTGCGTGAGCTCCGAGAGAACACGTCTCATCGATCCTCTGCATCAGGAAGCAGTTCACCTTGTTGTGATACTGTACGATGAACAAAACGTCCGTTATTACAGATTTCATTACTTATATTCAAGGTGCAGAAAGTGATTTTTGGGTAACACTGTTGATATTTGAAATCAGTACCCAAACAAACACACCCCTCACCTCATTGCTCCGCCCTCAAAATATGACAAAAAAATAGTAAACAGACTTTAAAGTTTAAAAAGCTACAATTCCCCTTAAACAATCTTAAACACTGTTCCATCACTCCGCTAAACTTCACTGTTGTTGCTAATTATTGCAACACCAGTCGACATCTGAACAAATGTGACACTTACTGCCTGTTTGCACCATGAGCAGCTAATGGCCACAATTTCTTTACTGTGGAATGAAAACTTCTGCTGGAAGCCCTGAGGAGAGAGAGAAAGGGTGTGTGTGTGTGTGTGAGAGAGAGAGTAAGAGAGAGAGAGAGCTGTCAATAAATCCTCAGTGGTTATATGTGTCACATGTATGTTAGATTGATGTGTCAATTAAACCTTTCCACATTGCCGGCATTTTCCGTCTTGTCGTCTTCTGTGGACCCAGTGATGTCTCATGTTCGGTGTCTGAAACATAAATAACTCAGTTGTGTAACAGTTCTATTTTGTTGAATTTGTTTACAAACAGTAAGCAAATTTTAAAAGTTAACTTTATGGCTTTATGGAAAATATCAGTATACTATTAAACACTTTGAGGAAGGATCTTACCTCTCTGATGTTTCTCATCCCTGGATCTTTAAACGATGGTTTACACCTGAAGTTTATCTGTAGAGAAAAGTACAGTGTTTGTATAACATGTCCAACAAAACATATGATATAGAATTATTCTGTCAGTTTAACAACAAATCCCAAACCTTCTCCAGTTGGTCCATGCATACAGTGTGAACTGCAATTTTACAGGCTGCGCATTTATGCCGAGGAAGAGACTTTTGCTGTAAAACAAAACACTAAAATCGGTCTCTGTGCAATGCGCCTGCAACATGTGAACAGTAGAGGGAGCTGTAATGCTAGATTTTAACATATGCAGAAACTCAGTCTTTTGATGTACGGGGACGCTTGCTGAGTATAAATAAATAATAATAATATGTAAATCTATACCAGTGACTTTGCAAAGCAATAGGTCTCTCCCACGTAACAGAAGTCTCCAGCTGGGCTAGTCTCAAACCACACATGCTGGCCAAACTGGGCATTCTCCTGTGAAGGACAATTGACCAGTAACCAATACAAAAGTAACTTGGAAATTACAGCTGAAGTGAACAAACATGTTTTATTTTCTTTGTAACAGGTAATTTAACCTTCTTACAAAACTACTGCTCAAATTTACAACAGCAAAGCCCAAAATAAAAGACAGCAAATCTTACAGTCCACTCAACGATACTGCAGATTTCCTTCCCGGTGTCACATTTGGTGGGTCCGGTGGTACCGGACTGAGCAGTGTTCTGTTGCACGCCAGCTTTGGCGATGGCTTTCCTGAGAGGAACACAATGACAAAAACATTAAATGAATCAGTCTGTCCATCAAAACTAGGTCAATTACAGCATTGATCGAAAAAGAGGATATGTTTTTTCTTGATTCTTACTTATAAAAGAAGATTTTACTTTAAAATTTTACTTTAATAGACTTAAAATATCTCTGATTCTATCTATTTACCCAGAAGTCTAAGAGGCCTCTAGGTTGCGTTTAACGCACCATATTAATCAATAATGCTATTTTCACCAGCCGCCCACACAGTGCAATATTAATCCTGGCTTACAGATCTCTGGGTTTTTTTTACTTATGTCTGTTTTCACACCCCATAAAAGATATAATTATATTTTTATAATCGAAACCAAATTTCCCCTCAGTGTAACTCAGATCAGACAGTGCGACACTGTTTCTGTTCAACGCAACCAACAAACAAGCAGATACAGATGTTGCCTCGACTTGTAAACACACAAGAAAGTTTTTAAAGTTCACGTAATGCCAACAATTAAAAAATGTGAGCACACAGGAAATACGTTTCCGAAGGCAGAAATCGACAGGTACTTTGGGTGGGGCATTGCCAGGGTTTTTGTAATCCTTTTGTAATCAAAACCTCGCTCCCTCTGACCTTTGTGTCCTAATCCCTACAGAGCGAATGGGTGAAGCTTAGCAACCTGTTGATGAGAAGCCCACTGGGCGATCAGTAGTGCAGATGAGTCACATTACCCCTCTATGGTAGCAGCTGTGCTAATGAGCGAGCGCCATGGAGCTCGTATCCACGGGACCGAGAATGAGAAGGTCAATGCAGCGAATAACCGCGTTACAAACGACTGTTCTTACATCCAATCTAAATGTTTGATCACTGAAGAAATGACTGAAGATATCGATTTAAAAATGCTGCGTTCCTGAGGGTCTAATTCGAATACCTGTTAAGAAAAGGTTCCTAAAATGATGGTTGTCAGGTTATATGGTTCTGTAAAGAACCTTTAACATTCATAACGTTCTTTAACATTTCTGCTGCACAAAACACCCTTTGGAGAGAAAAAAGGGTTCTACAGACTATAGAAAGGTAAGAAAAAATAGTTATTTTAAAAACTTTAAACTAACAGGTCTTAGAGAGCCCAAAACAATGCTTTTGTGACATCACACCTTTATTTTTAAGAACTATATAAGAAATAGAAAACTTTTTAAAATATATTATCTGCATTTTTTTAAACAATTTCTGCAAATAAACAACACCTACTACCACAGAACCGATTAAGACACTGAGTGAAACCAGGCCGAAAAGGTTTTACGTACGACAGGAATCCGCTCCATGACTCCAGTCTGGGATCATAATAAGCTTCCAGAAGGGGATTGAAAGGCGCTTGACCCCTGTGGCAGGTGGAGCTTCTTCGGTTTGGTAACGGTAGGCCCCTCCCCGGCCAGGGACTTCCCGCTTTAGAGATGGTGGAAACCCGCCTGCGACGCCTCCTCTGGCTGCTGCGGCAGTAGCGGCCATGCGGACCCGGCTCCGCATGTCCGTAATGCGACGAGTTCCTCCTGAGGCAGCGTGGGACACGGATCAGCGGGTGGGCCTGGACTCGCTCTGCCACCATAGCCAGGGGGAGGCAGTCCTGCTGGCACAAGACCCCCGACTCTTTGATCTCCCAGTCTGACATGTCCCCCTCCTCTGGAAGCTCGCCGCAGGGGTCCGTGTGCCGACTGTTGTCCGAATCGCTGCTGGAGTCATCACTGTCGGTGTCGCCCTCTGAAAGCACATCCGTGTGTCTTCTGAACTTTGGGCTGCTTCCTTTGAGCTCCACTTGGCCTGGCAATGGACTGTGACCCTCCTCTTCATCTTCTTCCTCTTCGGTCATCTGGATCAGGCTGGCCAGCAGCATGGATGGGCCCAGTAGATGCGTGTCAATGTTGCGGAGTTTGCCCACCTTTTTCCGGCGTACAGCGAAGCGTGGATTAGCCTTCGGAGTGGTGGTGCTGGATCGCCGTCTGCCGTTGCTTTTCTGTGACGGCTGATTGGTTGTGAATCGAGGTAAAGGCTGTAATTGGACGCTCGACCTTCGGCGCTGCGCCAGCGCAGTCGACGGGAGCCCCACGCTGGAGCGGCGTCGGGCGCGGCTGGTCGGCACGGCGATGCTCGGCCTTCTGTGGCGACAGTGTTCTGGACCGTCGTGCGCCTCGCCTGTGTCTTTCCTCTTAAAATGGCGCCTGAAAAAAGTGTCCATGTTGTCCTTCTAAATTTCCCCTGAAGCTGTCAGTTGAAAATCTTGCCTGTCAGCACAAATCACACTTATTTAGCTCTAGAACTACAAAATTATCAAATGTAGGATGTACAGACTTGGGAGAAAATTTGCTTAAACCAATATAAAACATTAATTCTGCTCTGAGTTGGTTCATTCTAGCTACTGCTAACCAGTATCCATAGCACAACATACACACACACACAACACACACACTTACAGAAGGCCACCAGAGTGCTTATCAATCATTAAAGTTGCTTTAAACACGAAGAACTAACTGCTTTCTCACTAGTATTTTCTAGATGTTTAAAGCATGCTGCTATGCAATGGGAATTAGACTCTCTAACTACCATGTAACTTAGTTAAAGATCACTAGCATTTTGTGCAAACAGATGCACATTTAATATTACATGTATATTTAGAACAATTGTTTAATCTCATATAAAATGCATTGTCTAAAAAGCTCCTCAGTTTAATGGTGTTCACTCACGTCTCAGTTTCAACTCATTTTTGTAAGTGTTTGAAATTAAACCTTCCATTATCACCCTAACACACATGCCCCGCCCCCAGACTGCTCATGCCCCACCCCCGAGTTGTTTGTACCTTGCATTTATGCATTTGGCAGACCGTTCCTGCCAATGCAACAGTGCATTCAAGATATAAATAGTACCAGCTGAGCTACAGCAACACTTACAGATTAATATAGATTATAACCTAATATAAATAAAGAATTGTAGATAAAAATGGCCATTGCTAGCTACTAGACAATTTGCCTTCCAAATTGTGTTAGCACTGCTAAAGTCAATTACAACAAAGGTGCACTGTGAATTCGAAACCAATGACATCATGCCGAGTTTGGTGTGTGGGTCACTCAAGGAAATGAAGCTTTGGTCTCATTGACGTCCTGATTATCACAAAGGGATGTGCGGGTCAGATTATAAGAGCTTCCTGCCGTTCACTAGTCCCTGCCTGTACTAATTATAGCAACGTAACTAGTCTCTATCCCATTTAGAGCCAGGCATGACCTAGACAAAACTCTAAGGATAAGGAATGGTACATATTTTACAGTTACTTACTGTAAATCAGTACTAGTATATACAGTAAATGGTACTACAGTGATACAGTGACAAGAGATATAAAACATTAATTATGCTCTAAGTTGGTTCATTCTAGCTACTGCTAACCAGTATCCATAGCACAACACACACACACACACACACACACACACAACACACACACACACAACACACTCACAGAAGGCCACCAGAGTGCTTATCAATCATTAAAGTTGCTTTAAACACGAAGAACTAACTGCTTTCTCACTAGTATTTAAAATAAAAAATACTAAAATATTTTTTATTTTTTAATAACAAAAAATAAAGTACTAATTACAGCCTTGGTTAATACTAGTAATGGTATCACAAAATTAACTTAAACTAGAAGACTGTGTCAAATTAGTCGTACCTAAACCTTTCAACAGGGGCAATAATATCACATGATGGCTATGTAAGGGTTAATGCACCTGTGTGTTGACTTAACCACTGTCTAAATTAAACAGCAACAATTTAATTAAACCAGCAACAAATAACTGACAAATATCAGCAAACCATAAAAACTCATGTTGGTACAAAACATAACATTTTCCATTATGTTTAAAAAACAATCTTTACAGAAATCTACAAAATAAAATATAAACTATATTGTACAAATCTTTTTTATATAACTGAATTAATTTAAATATAATAGTACACTATTTAGCTACCCTAGTATCTTTTATTTATCTGGTATTAACCACCAAAGATCAAAATAAATGCAATACACAAAGCTTAAAGCGTTTACAACATGATCAATACTCACAACAAATCCATATTACAGACAAAACAACAGCTCCAAACACACACACAACACAACACAAGCAACCTGTATGACGCCTCTCTAAACACAAGTTGTAAAGCTTAATTCTGTGTTTACTGACCAATATTCCATAAAAAACCACAAGAAAACATTATACGACCTGAGAGGATGGACTCTGGCTGTCTCCCTGAGTGCCTGCTCACGATAAATTGACAGAGAAAGTCCAAGAGACAGGTGAGCGCCGCACAACCGCACACACACAAACACACACGCACAGTCAGAGAGGAAGAGCAGCCTCACTTTCACTCTAGGAAAGCAGCGGCACACATCAGAGAAGAGCCATTGACTGTACAGGATACAGTCAGCGGGAGGGACGGCCGGGCGCATCCAAGCCCCTGGTTTAAAATAACGACCAATTATCAGCTTAACGCTCTGAGTTGCGCAAAACACACAACAGCACAAACGCTTCCTGCTGAACTTTTGCCCGTTGTCATTTTCTACACGCGTCTCACATGGTTTTTGTATGTGTCTGGCATCAGGTGCTTGTGGGGAACACAGCTAATAGCTTTGATAATGATTTTCCTCATAAACAAACCTGAAACCTGCATCTGCATTTGAACAGGCCATTATGCATATTGGACAGGACATACGCCCATTTTGGCACCAAACGGCACCCACAGCTGTGAAGGAGATCCGTGTGGGTTAACCCATCAGAGCGGCATCGGGTTACAAAAGCCTGTATGATTTTTAACCATTGTGAAGCTAGTCATGGTAATCGCGGCCTTACTAGGGCATCTTAGAGTCTCGGTACCCGTATTGTGTCTATTCACGTCCCCTAATATGACGACACGTCAACGCCACTCCACCCCAAAGGCACAATGCGCGTCATTTCCATTTCAAGGCCCTCGTGCTGTTGCATTATGGATCAGGTGACAAAACATGGACGACGAGTGAATACGCTTGAATATCAATTTGGTAACCAATAACGAACGTGACAGTTGTGTTACCTCGGCGGGTTTGTCTTTTATCAGTCTAGCTTTAAATACAGAGGGTCATCGTGAACACTTGATTGCGCCCCTTGTTCTCGGATGCAGTTCCGGAGGTGACGGATGCGAGTGGAGACTCCGTATGGAAGCAATTACTGCCTTTTAAGTGATGGGGGAGATCTGCCTGGCTGTTTCCATGGAGTGCAACATCATGGCAACCAAATCTGCTTAGCTGTCCCTAAGTCAGGGTGAACTTTGCTGATTGGAACTACGTTTGGTATAGCGGCTGATGGAGAGAAAACAGCTTTAGGTTAATTTCCTTGCAGTTGATACTTTAATTTACTGTACAGGTAAAATCTAAGGACAACATGAAATGCAATTTCTTTCCTAATTCTCTCCAAAACCTCTCCTAATTTCTTTAGATTTTGTTTTTATCTGATGACTCAAATATTTCTGGAACCTGTTTCTTTGTATCTACACATATTGGTGTGGATGCAGCGTCACACTAAAGCAAAGGTCTCGCAGTTGTAAAAAAAAAACATACGATTAATTTACACAACCAACAGTTTCTCAGCAGAACACTGGTGAGTCTTCCTAACACCAAACAAAACATGCTGGATTCGAACCTACAAACTTTTACATACCAGCCCAGATCTACAACCACTATGCCACAACACCTCTGTTATTATTAGCGCTATGGAGCACTTGGCATCATAAATGCAAAAAATCTAAAAGTAATAATTTATTTCAGTGGCATGTTACAACAAATTTTGTATTTAATAGACAGAAATGAAGGTCTGTTGCATGGGGGTAAAGAGTTAAATTAACACGGAAAACAGTGACAATAGCACCACCTGCTGGACAACAAACATCTCGACGTTGCCAGTACACATTCGGGCCCACAAACAACCCAAAGGCCACACAAAAGAATAGTAAATGACATTTACAAAATACCCTGCACTTTGACAGTGTACTAAATTATTTAAAGGGATTTGCAACATGCAAAATCACTAGCTAAACCCTAATTTGTCATTGTTCCATGCCCTCTTTGTTCTGCAAACCTGTTAAGTTCCTATGATTTTACTTCCTCCACTACACGGTTGACGTTGTGACCAGACCACAGCTGACAATGTCTCTACACACAACGCCAAGAAAACAAATAACAATACATGGGCTAAATATTTTTGGTTTATATTTTTAAAACGACACCATTATTTTACAGTCTAATTGACATTCCGGACCAACTCCAGGTGTATGACATCACTTCCTGTTAATTCCAAATAAATGTTGGGGTGCATTCTGATACCCAAAGAGCTCTTAAGAGCCGCATTTTTCTCGCCCGCACACACTTGTCCGCCCACACGGAGATCTTCAGAAATTCATCCAGAGACTTTGACCCTGATCCATACTTAGATCCAGCCCAGAACATCATGATAAAGATAGCTGCAAAAATGGGCCTGTTTCTCGACGGGGCGAAACAGCGTTGCCATGCAAATGATGTCATACGAGCTGGGACGCTGGGCGTGAGGGTGTACGAGGAAACCTGTGCTTGCCTGTGACCTGAAAAACAATAGAGCGAAAGGTCTATGCTTTTGAATCTGTGCTTCGTCATTTGGAAAAGCAGAGACTTCCTGGCCCGGTGGAATCTGGTCGGAACTCTCTGTACCGCCGTGATACACGTCCTGTGGGCCTCAGGTGTACAAACCGTGTGTGTGGCATTATCAGATTACACACATCAACACGGCTGCTAACAGGTGCCTCATCAGCACATAGAACAGGTGGAGAACAAACACACACACACACACACACACCTGGATAAAGGAGTTTATATGGATACACAGTGATATTAAAACACTGACAGATTAAAGATGATTTTTGCACTGTGTTTGGGTTCAAATTGTCACCCAAAAAAAATGACCCCACATCCTTCTTTCCATGAATGAACGACCCCCCCACCCAACCCCACTACAGGTAAATTTCTGCTCACACACTAAGCAAGGAAACTTCCATTGTCCTTAATGCAATTAAATAACTGCATAATCCACAAGTATTCCAGAGTCTAACTTAAATCTTTATGTGATGTGACTGACTGGATACTTGTTTAATAGAAGCCAGAAAAGAAGATGTGCCATAAACGGTACTGAAGAAACTAAAAGGGAAAGTGCTTACAGGATAAATGTTTTGACAAATGTACTGGTAAGCATAACGTTTACACAGGAAACAGCGTGAGGCCCACAGACCTGTAGCTAATGGGCCACCGTCAATAAGCCCTCAAATGCCAATCAAAAACTTCAGTCAGAGTTAAATGTATGACACAGATGTATAACAAAGTTGTAAAATAGAAAAGTTTTTATACTGAATTGAGAAGAAGGCCGTTTTCTCCACAGGAAAGATTAAGATATTTGACATAAAAAAAAATTTAAAGTTACTTTTTTAACTTATTTATTTAATGCTCCTCATGGAAGGTTTTTGTCAGTCGCATGGTTTTCTGAGAACAATTTTGTCTTCAAATTAACAAAAACATAACAAAGACACATTACACACAGACAATATGTACACACACACACACATACACTGGGGTTTGGGGTATGCAAACGCTGTCATAATCCTTATAATCTGTGATGCAAAACTGCGGTGAGGTAAAAAGATACAAGTCAAATACCTGCCTTCAGTTTTTCTATTTAGCATCCTAAATTATTTTATTGTTACTCTAGTCCTCAGACAAGCAAACACAAAACATCTGCAAATAACAATCATATGTCTTAGTTCTGACGTGGATCAAAGTGCATAAGGTCAGGAGAACGTGTCACAGGTACATGTGAAGATTTTCCCATTAGGTCGGACAATTAGGGAACTTCAGTAATTGCTTTTCCAGTCCATTAAAAGTGCCTATATTCAGACAATCACAGGAGATTGTTGGATTAATTTAGATGCCTGATGAATTTCCAGAGAGCACGTCTTAAAAATAACCTGAAGTAATGCTGAAAAAAATATGTCATGGGAATTGTGAATGTCAGCATTTTCAGATGGTAGAAACGGCTGTGTGGAGGTTTGTAATGAGATTCTCTTGCGAGGGTTTCCTAGAAGTTTGAACAGACAGAGATTACATGACCTCAGGACAGCTGGTGGTGCCTGCGGCCACATGGCTGGTGCAAGCAAAACACATTTTTAAATTGCAAATAGACAAATCAAACATGCTGAGTCAGTCACGAAAGTTTGAAGGCTAAAGCCTTCGATGAAGGATAGCAAGGTACAAGGTACAGATTCCAAATTTACAACGTACCAGATTCAAAACATGTTTCCTTTAAGGTTTTTGTATTCTAAAATTGGTCAAAATTGAAACAGCAACCATATCGTTTAATTTCAACATTAATTTAAGCAAAAGTAGAAGATCAGGTAGTCCACACAAGTGCCCACAAACTTCTCACTCACCTTCTACCAAAGATCCTCAGTCCTGAGAAGCTCTTGGTGCTGTTGGGATGTGGTTGGGCAACGGGGGTTGAAATGGACAGGTCGGAGCAGGACGATGAGCCCGAATCTGGACCTCCAGGGTCTTCTCCATCCAGGAGAGCCTCCAGGGGTCGGGACAGATCTTCAACCTCTCCGTCCGGATTCCAATCTGACTGCTCCATCTCAGATGACCGGCCAGGCTTCTCCTCTCACAACTTTAGGAACCCTGTTCAACGAGGTCTCCATGGCAAATGAACACACTGTGCAAGCAACAAAAAGGGTAAGTAAAAAAAAAGAAGTGAGGAGAACCTTCTAAAAATCCCATCTGAGAAACAAACGAATACACGAGCGTCCACGGTTTGCGCAACAGAGTTAGGTTGCGGATGACTTGCACAAACAGTTTACTTCAGTATGGCTTAGTTGAGTAGTTGTGCAGAACATCAGGAAGTAGATCTTGAGAAGTGTGGCTACAAGTTGACAGTTAACGTTCTCGCTTTCCTGGTCCACGTACAGCAGCCAGTTGACTTCCCCTCCACAGCTCACCTGCTACAACTCGGCTGTTTGGATGGCAACAAGCTTCCCTCAGGCCAGACTTTTTTCACTTTCTACACTGACACCTTCTGCACCGGTCGCAGACGTGTGAGCTCAACTGGGCAAGCGTCACGACCTGTGGAAACAGGTGTAGAACTTCTAGACGTGTTGCTACCCGACTCGTTTTCTGATTCTTTTGCTGTCCTCTCCTGCCGTGCCACCCTGATCTGACTCGTTCGCGTTTGAACGCTCACTTTTATCAGCTTTTCTCTCTCTCTAACACCTCCCCCGTACGTTCACCCTTCATCGGCCCGAGTTAGGACAGGAATGTGTCGCCATCTACTGGCCGATGACGGAACTGACGCTTATCTGCATCAGCAGGAAACGGTTGTCACACCTTTTGTGATTGTATTACGTAATACAGTTCCACGAGGGAAGAAAGACTGTTATGCTTGTTTCTTCGTACATAAAGGGTGTGAGAAAGCACAAGGACAGAGGAAACAGAGGGATGAGAAAAACAGCAAGCATGAGCTTTTCTGCATTATATTATCAGAGTGGGTGGATTGGTTCACATTGGACTAAGTCATTGTTGGCTTGAGTATTTCCGCAGTACTATTGTAACTCAGGAACAGCAGAGGAGATCAGTCCTCCCTCCCACTCAGACTTTACATAAAGATCGGTGAAGCGAGGCCCACGCCACACTCGCTGCCTTCCGCAGCATCCAGCCATCGCTCACATACAAACTCATTCCTTTCACTTAAACACGCCTAAGCTGCAAACGCATTTCTTAGCTCGGCTATTTTAGCACAGAATAGCAATGAGACTGACTCTACTGTAATAAACTAAGAGGTCTAAAAGTGTTGCTGTCCTGATTTCAATCCATCATGAAGAGTTTCCCACAATGCAACAGCTCAGCTTCTGTTACAATGTGACATTTCAACAGTGATGCTAAAACCAAATGTGGTTTAAGGGTGAATATTGCAAAGCCTTTTGAAATTATGTCTGGGTCACAGGAATACAATTTCATAATTGAAATCAAAGCATTTATACACCACAACAATATTTTCCATTCTTTAACTTAAACTAATCAAGTTAGGCCTGCAAAAATTGTCATGATGATCCTTTTGGTTTTGGTGGTGAACCAGCTAAACCGTGCTGTTGGCAATGACTAGCTGGTGAAAGTGATTGACCAAAATAAATTAGTTTGTACTTAGCTACAGATTTCACATGTGATCAAATAAGATATAATGATATAATGTAATGTTTCAAATATAAAATTTGAAACATTAAGACAAATGAGTTATTTTTTTCTCACTCCTATAGAATTCACTATTATAGTATTCACAAAGCTTATGATAAATCTGGAATTTGGTCAGAAACCCTTAAATAAATTATGTTAAAACAAAAAACTACAAGCAGGTGTGCTGTAGTACTGAGCTGTGCTCTCGACAGAGTGAGATGACATGACCATACAACTTTGTTCTAGTTAATGTGTTCTGCGAGGTCAAAGTTTAGCATTTTTCATGAGCGTTTGGACCTCCAGCAGCGTGAAGCACAGCAGAGGAGAAGAGAAGGGCTCTTCTGCTTTGCTCCATCCACGGAGATGATCTTCACGAGCACATGGATATAATCCCCTCCTACACACACCAGCCTGTGTTAGATAACACACAGGACTGCTCAGGTGGGGAAAACCGAGAAAAAAAAGTGTGAGGGAAAAGAAAGAAAGAAACAAAGAAAGCATGAAGGAAAGAAAGAATGAAAGAAAGGAAAGAAGGAAGAAAAAAGAATCAGGGATGAGAAAATAAAGGGAAAGAGAGAGAGAGAGAGAGAAAAGAAAGAACAAAGAATAAGGGATGGAAAGGAAGGCAGGAAGGAAGGAATGACATGAGGAAAGAATCTCTTTTCAATCTCTTTTCCTCATAATCTCTGTCCCTCAGACCCAGAGACTGATGATACATGTATGTAAAATCTCCTATGGGCCGGCACCAGTATCCAGGTTAATCTGATGAGTTCATCTGTTTAAGTGACACACAGACACAACACTGGGTGCAACAGTTCTTTCCCACATAATGTGATTGCAGCTGTTCAGATTTAAAACATCTGAATATCACAAAGCCGCATTTCCAGAAACACGTCGTCTGTTTGCAACTGGTGTTATTTTTAAACAAGTAATGATAACTAGTGATGCAGGATAACTGATGTTAAAACTACTCACCTGTAGAAAAATGTCAACCAGCAGTCCATGCAATGATGAAAACCCAGGAACCTGGAAATAAAGTTTTAGAATTAAAATAATCAACTTAAAATAAACTTTTGAAATGTACATATAAATTTTGTGAATATTGCATAATTTTGTATATATATTATTATATTGTGAATGTTGCATATTTAAAATTCTGCACTATCATCAAAAAATCAAACCTAAGCAACTGAGTTGCTAAAACTTCTCATTTCTTCCACTGAATCACAGAAGACCTGTAGAACATTTTCTGAGTACCAATGATGTCATTAAAGCAAAAGATGGACCTACTAAACACCAAGACATTTCAAAATGTATGGAACGGATTTTGCACTGAACATTTCAAGCGGCACCAACAATAAACACATTGCATGAATCGTGAATCTAAACCATGAATCATTTCAACGTTTCTGTTGAGGTCTTCCCCAACACCAACTGTCTGGTCCATTTCAGGTCCATCTTTTGATTCAATCACGGTTCATTCTGACAGCTTTGTGTCTTATAGCACTGACTGTTTCTGCTACTGTGAGGACTAAAATACTGACACTAAATGTTTCGCTTGGCACAAGCCCTTTTTGGCATGTGGTGTGATGGGCGCCCACGCATTTACAGCCCAGCCAAACCTTCAGTCCACCTTCATCGCTGTTTGTGATGTAATGGTAGTAGCAGCACGGCGAATCGTGACGGGCAGAACATGCGGACAAAAGTAAAGCCCACCGCCAAAGCAGACCAAAGCAACATCCGCAAGCTCCTTTAATGTGTCGGCTTTCATGTCGGCCGCACGGCCCGCTTTGAGGTTCGGCTGCTCCAGGACACTAACTCGATCTCACTTGATGAATTTAGAGCTGAGGGTTTTGATGTAGCAGAACAGGTGTAGCTGGAAAAATCCTTTGTTCTGGCCAAACCGAACGTCCTTCCTGTACAACCAGAGCAACAACATAAAACATATGGAAAAACGTGACATGACCTTTATAGAAAAATGTAATTATCACATTTGAAAATGTGATTATTAGAAAATAATGGAGAACCTAAAATAAACTTTCTTTGTTTCATCAATCAAACAACTTTCAGGTTTTTTTCGAGGTTTAAGTTAAAATCTGACTGTAAACTTTGTGGTCGTCATCTTATGAAACATTTATTTGCAAGACTAATAACTACTGAGAATACGGTTTAAAACCTTTTCTGTACAACATATGGATAACAGAGGCACTGTATGACACGCCTACTGTTCACCCTGTGACAACAACAGTGTGAAGTTACTCTACTGCTGTCTGAAATCATGATGGGCTCATTTGATAGTACAGAACATCAGGCTGAAGGACAGAGAAGGTCAGAACCAGATTTATAAAGACATGCTCTGCTCAATTATATCAATTATGTCACAAAATTACATTACACATTTAGACTAAAAGGATGGGCTAATGTCATTTACTGCTTTTGATTTGAGGCTGATTATAGTGACCTGTCTAGATTCAACAGAAAACATCAAGAAGTGAGCGAGAGACACAGATAGAGAAAAGAGAGAGAGAGAGAGAGAGAGAGAGAGAGAGAGAGAATAGTTTAATTGTGTGTCTATTACAATTAAATCACAAAAACAACAGGTGGGCACAAAGCAGACAACAACAGGTCATTCAAGCCAGATCTAAAACACACCTTGTGGTTTGTTAAGTGAGCTGGTCTGATTGAACCCTCATCCAATAGGAAGTCTCTCTTTTAAACACAATACAACTGCTTTGTAATACCTTAAAAGTTATGGGAATCTTTTTTCTTTCTGGTGCAGTACTTGTAGGTTTCCTTATCCATTCGTTTATCTTATTTCTTGACCCATCCTTTACACTGAAACACGCAACTTAACTCTGTGTAAAGTATGAGACATGTTACTTATTTAAACATTGCTAAAGATGGATTCTGCAAAAAGCAATAGTTAATATCTGGTTTTTCAATGCCTTGATGTCCCGCCTACATAAAATGTCACCCCAACAGCTGTTACCATAAGACTTCCAGTTACGATGAAGATATTTTTTCATCCTTTGAGAGCCCTAAAATGTCAGAATTCACAAATCAA
Source organism: Yasuhikotakia modesta (assembly GCA_036877545.1). Taxonomy (NCBI): domain Eukaryota; kingdom Metazoa; phylum Chordata; class Actinopteri; order Cypriniformes; family Botiidae; genus Yasuhikotakia; species Yasuhikotakia modesta. The sequence continues at coordinate 24,760 of JBAJNP010000110.1, read as the reverse complement.
TGCTTTCCAGCCACCAAAAGGATCCAACTGGCTATAGACAATAGACTTTTATACAGTAAGTTGCCATTATTATAATACAATACCAAAGTTCTTTAATGATAAGCTATTCTGCATTTCATACAATAAATACAAACAACGACGCCCTGTGCAGATGGTATTTCTTTAAGTCACTGTTGAAACGCAATATGGATCAAATCTTGCGTTATATAGCCCCCTATTGGTCACTGTTCACACTGGCTCGAATTCAGGTATAAATCGTGTTACAGCACCAGCCACCTACACAGTTACTCTGCAATACATAAAGCCTCCACATAACCTGTGCCTTGACTCACCAACAAGATGTACAAGTGCAAAAAGTGTGTAGGTGAACAAGAAACTTATATCATCGCTGTTTAAAAGACAGTCCACCCTATAAAACTCACTTGTACTTATCCAACATTTGCAGAGCATTGGTTTCACCTGCATAAAGAAAGTTTGCCCGAGGAAAAACTTCCAGTCTGGGAACGTTAAAACGTGGCTCATCTCTGCACGTTTTAACTACCGCTAGGGTCAAAATGTTATCCTGTACGATGGCTCCATCTAGTGTTTATAACAGAAACTGCATCTATTGCAAAACAGTGCCAAGATCCTGCTGTCCTTATATATCATATTCTGAAGCTGGTAAGTAGTAAACAGCATGTGGCAAAACTTACGACATTTAGGAAAACAGGCCAGTCCTCGTTTACAGCATCTCCAATGCTGAAAGAAACACAAATAACCCCAGAAACATTGGGGCATTTCAAACAAAAAATACTGTATTTGTTGAGTTAGTGATTTCTTTCTACAGTATTCTAGACACACACAAAAATAATAAATGGCTCAAGATACTTACTGTGGGCTGAAGACCCAAGATAGTCTGAGGATTGATTTTAGATTTAACGTGCAGTCTGACTTCAGAGTCTATCTGTGATGTCGACGGCGTGGTGATATTTAAGGCTTTGCTGGTGAACGTTGTTAAATTGGACATGCTGAGAGCAGTAAAGGTGACGGTTTCTGACAGTATAGAGTCGATAAGAAGCGGTCAGGAGGATTAATTTTTTTTAAAGGTATAACAGTGAGAAAGATATTATTATTATTATTATTAATATTATTATTATTATATAAATTGTTTTCCTGTAAAAAACTAACTTTGTACTGCTACAGTTTTTTTAATGTTTTCCCTTTGTATAACAATCTTAGTTAACGTTTAAATGTAATATGAAATGTAATTAAATAAAAGGTAATCTTTTTATTATATACATATACATATAATAAATAACTGTTAGAGTTAGACTATTATTATTTTTATAGTGACTGTTCATTGCATATGTTGCTTTAAGATGAACATTTTGTCTATTTAAACTTATATTGCCATTTATTTCTTTGGCTATTTTTCATGTATTGTTCACTTGACCGTAATAAGCTGCTTGCCCGTTAGATCTGTCGCGCAAAGTCCTTCCGCTACATTATTCTCTCGCGCGACTCACATTCAATAGTTTCAAACGCAAGTCGCGCTTTACAAACCTGTTTAAACCCAAACTGCGAGTCAAGTTCAGATTAAAGGTAAATGTTAGTAAATATAAAAGCAAGCTGCTCTCGCGTTTACAGACACCTGCCACACTGCGCAAACCTTTTGATTCAGGGTGTGTTGATTCAGCACAAATTCAGCAAAAAAACGCCTTTATTCCAGGCAGCCTCAAAAATATGTCATGGCGGCCCAGGAAAGACTGTTAACTCCTGACATTTTCATTGGTTAACGTTGTGACCACCTCTTTCGTAACATGGTAGCAGATTTCGGCTGCGTGGATTATTCTGCAAGACTGTTTCTTACTCCCTTGAAAAAGACGTAAAGAATCGTGGTGCACGTGCGCTCGGCGCAATAAAGAGCAGCTATAAAACACGCAGACCGGACGCGTATAATGGCAGCCTTTGCTCAGACTTCACGTTACAGAGCGAGTGAAGTGATGTCGGGCAGACATGGTGGTCTGAGCGGGGGGATGCACTCACTTCTTTCGCTGCCTGTGACTGTGTGTGCATGAGTTGGATTGAGTTAGGTTGCCACTTCTCTCCAGATGAGTTTCGCCGAGTTTACATCCGGGTTTTTCCCTAGGCAATGGGAGTCGCACTACCGCCGTTCCTTAGGCAAAGTGAAATAAATTCGCCGCACCGTCACAAAAAAATAGTCCTCTTCCCAAACACGTTTTGCGGAAACTTTGCGCCCACTTTTATAAGCAGCATTCTCACTTTTAGGGTAATCGCGTTGTCTCTGAGTCGTTTGGATGCGTGTTTACGAGTATTTGTGCTTTTTGACCGCTACTTTTCCTACCCCCTCGTCTCCCTCTTCCTGCGCGGATGAATCGTTCGGTGCTGCGGCTGTGGTGAATGAGATTGAAGAAGAGTTCTTGTTTTGTATCTCAGTTTCTCTCTTTTTACACACACAAATTAAATTTAAACAAACAAAAAATAAGGGCGGTAAACCCAGCACATTTCGGCCCGGTGCGCCGCTACAGCTATGTGAGGGATCGCGTCGGAGGATTCTTTGCCGAGATATCGGAGTGTTTGTAAATATTTATTTAAATAATTTGTGGGGGGAGAGAGCGAGAAGCACTACTGCTCAAGTGAGTAGAGGAGGGTAAGTGCACCTTGGGTTTTTTTTATTATTGCAACTTTCATGCGCCTCGTTTCTGGACTTTGATCGTTCGCGGACTCTTTATCGCTTTTCCACATCCAAACCCCGTCGCGATCGGGTAGGTAGAGAAGTCGGGAGCCCGGTGGTTTTGGAGCAAAAATCCCCCCTTATTTCTAGGAGTTAAGTGGTGTGTTTTTAAGTGCGGCGCACTAAGGGGTCGAAGCTTCCGCGCGTATTGTTATTTTGTAACAATTTAAACTTCGGTGGATACATTGTTGCCGCCGCGGTTGTTTCCAGTTCAGTGGAAACAATGTATCCAATAGAAGCGGGGGGGATAGAGGGGGGAACTGAAGATCTTTTGCTCATGCATGGCTTGAATTAGTGGTTGCGGCTCAGTCGAGTCCATCTAACTGTAATTTGTGCTGTTGGCCTGTTAGCTTTAGCTGAGTTAGCCGTAGCACAATGTGAAAGCTCCTTATTTCCACCAGCGGCTTTATAAAAAGATCCAAACCTATTTTTATAGTTTTCGCCGCTTCTGGTCCCCGAACTTGCCGTGGGTGGATGGTTAAGTCACGGCCTTTAAAGCAACACGGTTGTATTTTTGTTTGTTGAGAAAGTGATTTTTGGTGTCGCTTTTTTGGTTGGTGAGGCTGAGTTATTCTAGAGGCGGTGTGTTGTAGCTTGCACCAACTACAAGCAGATTCTTTCAAAGAAGGAAAAATTGTGACGGATAAAGAGAAAACAAACTCAAAACCCGTTTCGTCCACCATTAGAAAAAACAGAGCGTGTATTTTTTCTTCCAGGGCTAATCTTTGTGAAAGTCTACCGTCGGTAAACGTCTCTTCGTGCATCTTCCGTGTTTCTGGGCTTTATAATAGTGGCCTAAGCAAAGTGCTGCCGAACTTTTTCTGTTATTTCTTTGTACATCGCTGGTCAGATCCAAAGAACTAAAGCCCGATTTAATGCACAACCCGGGACGATTTGGGGTCAGGCTGCATTATAACAGCCTGTCAATGTGGTTTTGTACTTTGTAGTTTTACAGGTGCCAAATGGAAGCAATTGCATAACAGTAATAGCACAAGCTACCCCACATTTGTTTGTTGTGTTTATGATATACATTGTATGTGTAGATGGAGTCCTTATGTAACTTTGTTGTATATTTTAAAGCTTTGTTTGTCTTTGGATGGGTATGTTAGGACTTTAGTAACTGCAAGTATTTTTAGTACTTATTTAACATAACTGTGTTTTGTATTTTAAACGGATTGTTTATGTTTGTTAAAATGGGGTTGCCTCAGTTGTAAAGTTTGTTCTTTTCATCTGTTGTGTTTTTATGTTTAGTTTGCTTTAATCTGGTTTATATTTTGAAATCACAAGTATACATCATGTTTATATTTTGAACTCCTTGTTGCTACTTCATGTGACGCGTGAAATCGTCTTGTAAATGTTTTTTCAACTTCCAGGACTGTTGTTTATAAGGTTAGCCTTTTATTATTCTAACTTTTGTTTTCTGTTTCGAGATGGTTTCGCTTTTGTAGGTTTCACTTGTGCAGTCAAAACATTTGTTAACCTATCATTGCATTTAAGACACTACATATTGTATATACTAAATTCTTTCCCTTTCTTACGCACAAACAACACTGAAATAATCACTCGTTTTATTGTTAATGCTGTTCATGTCTGTGAAGAAATTATGCAAAACAAGACGCTGCCATCTTGTGTGACACAACAGTAAAATATTTGAGTCTATAGCTGTAATATTCTGTTACCTCATCTGGGCCTGTATCATATTCAGAGACAATAATTCATCCCCTTTTCACAAACACTTTATTTTAAGTGTTTGGTTACATCAGTTTGCTTTAAGTAAAGTTTAATGTTAATTCTCAGCATTTAGTTAAATAAATTGTTTGTAGAGGCCTTTTTCTGGATTTTCTGTGTTGTTGAATTATTGATATTTGTTAAAAGGAACTTAATATTAGACATGTTGACTAGAAAAAAGTCACTTATTAAAGCAAAATTTACCATATAGTTCACCAAGATGTGATATTTCGTATTTGGTAAATTGAATTGCTCACATTGTTGCTTATTTCCATGAAAACTGTTAAGGGTTAACTGTTAAGAAAGGTTAAATTTGCATTTAGGCTGTAGCATTGATCTTAATTTGTTGTAATAGTTACATATAAAAAAATTTCAACAGGTCACTTATAATTTTGCAGGAATAAAACATGTCCTTTATTATTCTGTACAACCACAATTTGCAGCATATTCTAATTCATGAAATATGATTTTACTAACATTAATGTCTGGTTGTCTTAATTGTTAATATGATCTTTGAAAACCAGTCAGCATAATGATTTAACAAATCCAATATCTTATGTGGTCTTTACAAAATACTTTGTACATATATTTTTAACCAATTATATGTACAGTATATAGGTATATCATACAAAATGTTATATATATATTGTACTATAACATTTTACTTCTGGTAGCATGTTGCATAGCTATTAAGTCTCTTTGTAACACCCAGGTTTGTTTTTAGACGTTTATTCCCGACTCTCGCGTCTTTATATAGTTGATAATAGTTACGGTTGGAACCAAGCAACTTTTAGTTAGTAGCAGAGATCCATAACCACTGGGCTAAATTCAGCTATTTTTGTCCCTGTAGACTTGGTTTCTGGCTACGTCGATATCAAAATATCAGCTTTTCTGTGCAGAGCCGGGCTCATATGATGTTGTTTTGCTGGAAGATACATTTTTGTTGTGGGCTGTTTGCTTGTAAAACTTGTTTGTCAGGCCCAATTATTTGTGGGCAGTCAAGACCTGGAATTGCAAGTTGACCTAATGTTTTACGTCTTTTGTTTTGTGAAGGTTATGCGATAGTTGTTCTGAATTGTACTCGATAGGAGACTTTATATGATTAAAAACTCAAAAAGTGACTCATTCATGTTCATATTTGCGAAGTTGTCGCTTCCTGTCCATTGTAGGTCCAAGGTCCTGAGATATCTGCATTGATGAATGTCATCTCTGGCAAATGCCAGGCCTCGCTTACTATCCCAGAATTGCGTTCATCAGGAATTAACAAAGCTTGAGTTTTCAGAGGGATATTTTTGGGTCTGTGAGGATGCAGCGAGGACGCAGGAGTTTGGTCGTGTAGTTCATAGGCGGAATGAGCAATTAGATGGACGCTGAATGCTGTGCTTGCAGTGTTGCCCCCTTTATCACAGGCTTTGTGTGTGTGTCTTTACCCCAGCTAATAGGTTGTGTGTGTGGTTGTCTTGTGCAGGGAGTTGGAGAGAGTGCACGAATACCAGTCTCAGTGCCAGCTGGTAAGTCCTCTAATAGCTTCTGTTATAATTGTCCTCTTGGCACAATGCCACATGCCAAAAATCAATGAAAGTCAATGAATAACTGTAACACTGCCTTCGTTTCGCTCACTGTTACACTAAATACGTCTTCGCGTCTGAGTTGTTACAATTCGGCTGACAAGCAAACGCTTCTGTGGTCTCTTCAATTGCCGCAAGTTTTGATCCTTTACAAAATTGCAAATCTCAGTTCCAGACTTCCAGAAAATTGCTTTTCTCTAAAAACCTCAGTTTAGTTACTTTCCTCTTAGACCCGTGTTCTGCAAAAAGAGTTTTGACCTTAGACAAGGGGTTCAAAATATTCTGCAGAACCCGAATTGTAGATTTGCTCTGGGAGTGCGAACAGGGACCATCTAAGACATCAGGCATCATTCCTAGATCGAGAAGTGCATTTTCCCCTCAAACCATATTAGACGTTGACTTCGGCTCTCCCATGAGGTGGTGTTGGATAAAGTCAACCTCCAAACATCTCAGACAGCTCACAGAATTAAAGCTAAATACATACAACAAACCCAACGAAGCTCAAAAACCCTTCTTTCTGGTTTCTCAGGATAGGCTGAAAGTTTCCTGGGACTCTCTTTCCGGCGAACTGGATCAATGATGGAATTGCAAACTTTACAGGAGGCCCTAAAAGTGGAAATACAAGTGCATCAGGTAAGAGATCCTACAGGGGCCTTTAATCAATCGGATAACGTGCGGATAAACAATTCCGAAGCATTCCGAAGCTCACAACAACGGTCAGATACTACAGCCGTTACGATCCCAACAAGCAAAAAATGCCCATATGGTGAAAACCCCCTCCATAGACTCATCTGTTGCAAGCGCAGGTTTTGTAGATGATTCAAACGATTTCCGAATCTGGCAGAACAGGTCGACAAGTCCTTTATTTCAATTCTTGAGCGAGTGTTAGCTGCTGGATTTGTGATAAATGAAGAGATGTTGCTTGCAGTCAGAGGTGGCGTGTCCCAGCAGGCAGAAAATTAGCCGAGCTGCCTGAGTGGGGAAAAAGAAAGAAAGAGACGCGGAGGAGGAAGGAGGGAGGTGGAGGAAGAAAAAAATGAGAAGAATAGGGGTCATACTGGGGAGATAAAGCATAAGCTATTACTTCAATTGTGACACATCATTTCTAGCAGGTGTTCGCGTACATACTGAGGCGTACATTTTTTTTCTGGTTGTGTCTGGTTTTGTTTGGATATCGCTCTGAATATTTGACAAGCAGGTGGAAGTGGGTTTTGTGTTCCACTCAGGGTCTCTGCATCCCCAAAACTGAACTAGTCGTTTCAAACATAACAATAAAGCCATTTTATTTAACTAAAACAAAAACTAGATGAAACTAAATTGATTCAGTTTATAGAGTGGATTTGTATAACAACTGAAATGTACCGTTTTTATGTAAACGAACAAATTAACCCTCTCTTCCACTAACCATTGTTAACCGTAAACCACAGTTACCCTAAAGGCGGCAGTTGCACATTTTGGCCTTTAGATGGCACACCACATCTGTGACTCCTTCCCAAACTGCTGCTTTAAGTTTTGACTATCAATTCCTGTCTTCTCTTCTGTTACCATAGAAACTTGTTGCCCAAATGAAGCAGGACCCACAGGTAAATGTTTCTTAATAATTTTTTCCAAAAATGTTTCCCAGATTTTCCAAGTGTGCTTTTAGTAAGATCTGTTGTATTCAGTCACACTAATGTAATAATGTTGATATTGTTTATAATTATGTAGAAATGATTCTTGAGGACATTTTTAACATGTCTTAAATCTGCTTAACTGAATTTGAGTTCTCCAGTGATTTGTTTGTGATTTAAGTAACATTCTCACTCACCATTACTGTGTCTCACAGAACGCTGATTTGAAGAAACAACTTCACGAGCTGCAGGCAAAAATCACGGCTTTGAGTGAGAAACAGGTAAGAGATTTCACAGGTCATGTGACGTCATTCCCGGCTGCAGGTGCCGCACACAATCGGTCTGTTATTGAACAGCGACACATGCGCTTGATTGCCTGCAAATGTCTGTGATGAGCAAAGTTTGAAGTGATATCAGGTCTTTTGCTTCTTTCACGTCCTCCTGGGAAATTTCTGTAACATCTTGGTTGTAATTATGATGCGATGTGCAATCAAGCAATCTAGGTTGGGAAATATGCAAGTATTGGGCAATTTTATTTGTTCTTTCTTAGTAAAGTGTTTTTTCTTGTCTCAAAGCCAGGTTAAAAAACTGCCCCACATTCATAATAATGTTATTTGTCAAATACAATCACTCTAATATGACTAGTGAAGGTAGCATATGACTGATGTTAGTGAGCGAATTGTGATTTGTTGGTCTGGGACAGGTTGCTCTTTGATTGGTTGATCTGGGTCTTGACATCATGACCTGATGTATTTTGGTGTCTCTACTCTCAAGTTTAGTTCTAAAGATCAGAAGTTGTCTTATAGTAGGAGTTATATAACAAAATATGTTAATGTGAGAGTCAGTGAATGAAATGACAATAAAGTTAAATACTGACGTGTCTCATTGTCAGCACAAGTCTGCATCTGTGCATTTAACAACTTTGGCTGCAGAACTGAAGCACATTGCCTGCTGTGTGTAAGTGTGTTGAGGCTTGTCTCATCTCCTGCTGTGAGGTGAAAATGCCACAGATTGTCAGAGATTCTGAGATTGCACTTATGCGGTTGCTACTTGAAAAGTCTTAATTTAATCTTTTCTGTATTGGGGCAATGTTTCTATTTTTCTGCTCTTGTGAAATTTTCCTGTTAGTTTCCTCAAAGAATTGTCCCAGTTTGCTGACTCGAGCTGATCAGTGACTTAGCTTTGAGCTTCGTCCTGAGAGAGAGAAAGAGATGGGGAGAGAGAGAGAGAAAGAGATGGGGAGAGAGAAAGAGATGGGGAGAGAGAGAGAGAGAGAGAGAGTACATCAGTATATAGACAAAGCACATGATTTGATTTTTTTTACCCTGAATGAAACGTGGAGGGCAAATTGTGTGTGTGTGTGTGTGTGTGTGTGTGTGTCTTAAGTCAATTGTGTTGAGGATTAGAGAATAAGGTAAGACAGTCTAGCGAATGCTGATTCAGTTCACGCGGGTATAATGTAAAGATGAATTCTGTATAACCCTTCACATTATGAATCTATATTTATGCGGTGTAGTCTGTACATAAGGCCCGCGGCGGTCTATGTGTATGTAAACTTTCCTCTTGCAAGCGTAAAGGCACTGCTGTGCTATTGATCGTCTCTTTCAAGAGAAAACTGTTTTGTCAAAATTCATTTTGAGGAAGAGACTTTCATTTGTTGTTGTGCTTAGCACAGGAGCTTTGTTGAGGAATCTGTGTGTGTGCGTGTGTGTGTGTCTGTCTGTCTGCATGTGTTTGTACTCTCAGAGGTGCGCTTTGGCTCCAGAGGACTCTGAGGCAATGGAGTGTGTGAGATGAATTTCAATCACGTTTTCCTGTGTGTGCGTGCGGGGCGTTCGTTGGGCCTTTAGAAAAGCGTTTCCACTGTAGTTTAGATGGTTTCACACCTGAAGGGTCTTTAGACTTAATAAAAGCCACAGCTTGGCTTCACGGCAGAACAAAGAAAGGAAAAAGAAAAACAGGAAATTTGGTGACTAACGATCTATTATTAGCATCCGTCGAACAGCAGATATAAACAGAACATTGAAAAGGCGAGACGGGGGTCTTTGCATTTTCTCAGAAATGCGTTCATTTTAGAACAAGCTGATGTGTTCAGTTGTTCTCTGCAATCACAGTTTCCTCGAAGGCACATCAGAATGTGTGAATGGATTTATAGCTTCTAGGTAATCTCTCTTTCTCTCTCTCTCTCTCTCTCTCTCTCTCTCTCTCTCTCACACGCAGAAAAAAGTGGTGGAGCAGTTACGAAAGGAGCTGCTGGTGAAACAGGAGCCCGAACTAAAGCCCCAAATGCTGGCGGCTTCCGCAGATGGTAAAGCTGTGCTGCTCTCGCCCGCCTGCCCCCCCTCACAGCCACAGACGGGTCCTCCACACAACCAGGGGGCGCCACAGGTACAGTTTCTGAAACTGTAGAATAGAACATGATACTAAGAGCTAAGAGAGATTTTACTCAAGACAAGAAAGTTGGCAAAACAGAAAGCTAGATTTGTATTAGTGTTAAAACCCAAAGTCAATTTTTTTCAACCATAAAGTGTTTAAAAAAACACCTGTCCTGATCTGAATCTTTGCAATAGTCAAACTTTTCCTTTAGAAAAGTTTTGCCCTGTAATTTAATCAGGAAAAGTAATTTGGTCTGTTTGCTGTGACTTTAATGTCATCTTTTCTGTGTCACCCGTATGTCTGTTATTCAAGACTCTTACCGTGACGCCAGTCATCACCGCAAAGACTCTACCTCTCGTGCTGAAAGCTGCCACCTCCACCATGCCTGCTTCCATGGCAACACAACGCCCCACAGTCGCCATGGTCACTGCCATCAGCAACCCCCCCAGACCCAGCGCCAATTCTGACTCCCAGAGCACACCAATCAACCTTCAGGTGGCCAGCAAATTACCCAATCAGGACACAGATGCCGCCACACGGATCGTATCGAAGAATGTTATTGTTGTGAGTGTGAATCGATTTTATGGATTTTTCTTGTCACAACTTTCCCTTTGACAAGAATTCCAGTGTAGATAAAAACAAATCAATTTTCCATTGATGTAAAAATGGCGATTTGTATGTTTCTCTGTTTTGCATTCCTTGCTGTAGACTAGTAATATTCAGACCCACTTTTCTCTGATGTGTTTAGAATTGGGTGTTTATCTGTCAAATTAGATTAAGAATTTGCAATGACTTCCTTTTTGACAATGATGCGTTTGGCAGTGGTGTATGATGTCACGTGTCTGTGATGTAACCAGGGTCAACAAATGAAACAACAAGGGCAGAAAATGTAATGAATTTCTGTATTGTAATCAACAAAGTATCCAGTAAACGGCTGGTTTTATCACAGGTGCAGGCCACTACCACTTCTGCCCAGCCTATCAAAGTTCCCCAGTTTGTCCCTCCTCCTAGATTGACGCCTCGACCCACCTTTCAGCCACAGGTGCGTCTCTGTAAGACCTGCCCCCTCCCTCTTCCCTTCTAAGTATGTGCAATTCCACACTGATGCCACTAGAGGGCAACCCCCCCAAAACACAGCATAAGTTTAATAGGCCTGAACGGGGGTGTCTGAAAGGCTGTTGTTTACACGGCAAACATGTCATTGAAGTGTTTTTTTTCAATGAAAACCAAAACAGATCTCCAAATCTCCAAAACAGAGTTCTGAATACGTCATCTGAGCTAAACATAGTTCCACACCTAGAGACCCAAATATCTCCAGCATAAAACTGACTCTCACTTTCTCCTCCCCAGCACTGGCTGTTGCTGTGATACTGTCTGCTCAAGCTCTTTTCTTTGCTTCAGTGTTCAAAGTGTGTGAGAGAGAATGTGTGGTACCCTGTTGTTTTGTATTGAAGCTTCTCGTTTTTGCTTAAGTTTTGCCCTGATTCTGCTATTCACCGCTGCTTTGGATGTTGCTTTGGCTGACCCTATCATTAACTCCGCCCCCTTGAAGAGTGACATCACCTTTGACCTCATAAAGCTATGTAATGCTAAAGAGAGCTCAGATAAGCCCATTTGGTGACATTTTCCTGACAGGAAGAGTAGTGTTGGGATGATACCCAGGCAATGCTAATTTGGAAGTTCAATGCTAGAATTTAGGCTGAATTATTGGTCCTAATTTGTGAGTAGTACAGGTATGAAATACTGGTTTCATTGAACCAACATGGAAAGTTCTGGACACAGTTATGCATAAAGTTTCATTCAAAATTGCAGGTCCACTCCAAAGAAGTAATGAGGGTTGGGAGTTTAAGTGTGTTAAATTTTGGAAAATCAATTAAAATATTAAAACCAAAATTGCAGGCACTGTAATAGATCAACAAATGTGTTATTTTGGTGTTCCCAAACAGAGCTTCATGGAGTTTTAGATTCACTACCAGAAATTAAACAAATGAAGAATCTTTCAAGCTGATCAACTGAACCAGAGCTCAGTGTTGGCATTACTTACAGTTGAGGTTGCGTCTTAACATTAAACAGCATGGCCGTTGAGAGCATGGAAACCGAGTGGCTTTCGTAAACACAAATCGGAACTGCTTTCTCACTCGGCGTTCCTCGCGCTGTTTTCCAGGTTCGACCGAAACCACCCACGCCCAACAACGTGCCCATTGCTCCAGCTCCCCCTCCCCCAATGGTGGCGGCTCCCCTGGTCCAACGGCCCCTGATGCTCGCAACCAAGTTGACGTCATCCTTGCCCACCTCTGCTGGGCCCATCCACCAGGTGCGCATTGTGAACGGACAGCAATGTGCCACAATTGACAAGAATGTGGTCACAGGTGGCACCGCGCAGGTCACGGGCATCGTCATTAGTCCGGCCCAGACGCTTCAGATCAGCAACCTTAACTCTGACACAAAGGTATGATAATCTGTTAGAACATTATCCGGCTAAGCTGAGTGTTGAAGGAACTTGTTTGTTTGTTTGTTTGTTTGTTAATTGACTGGACTGTTTGCCCCAGTCAAGGACAGGCGGGATTGTCCAGGGTAACACAATGAGTCTTTTGTTCTTGCTTGGAGATTCACACATTTCATTTTTCCTGCCCCTCATTCCCCAATTTTCTCAGACTGTGAAACTGCAGGGAGGAACGGAGCAGGTGATCCCGAGTACACCACCTTCCTCCTCTCCACCTCTCCCTCCTGCACCTGCTAAGGTCAAGCGAGAGGAAAGCCCACAGGTAGTGTTTGCTCTCAATGAGTTTATATAATGCATCTGAAATTGCAACTCTTGTACTAGCTTAACTTGTAAATAATAAAGTAATATTTATTTTCTCCTTCAGAAACTTGCCTTCATGGTATCTCTAGGGTTGGTCACGCATGATCATCTTGAAGGTAAGTGTCACTGTTTTTATGAGGACATGGTTTGATCCAAATCTAACCTGATTTTGTTCTAGGCTTTATTGAAATTGTTTCATGGTTGAGTTAAGGGTCTGTTGGTTCTTCTAAAATTTGAACAGTTACCTTAGACGTTATGTTCATGTTGATTAAGCTTTTTCAGAGTGCACGATGTGCTTCTTGCTTGTTCCTGAACAAGAAGCCTGAAGGAGTTTTGAGAGCGGTGAAATTAAAGTTATATAACCAGCAACCAGGACATTTTGTAAGCAGATGTGCATGTAATTCTCTTGCTCTGCAGAGATTCAGAGCAGAAGACAAGAACGCAAGAGGAGAACAACGGCCAACCCAGTGTACAGCGGCGCAGTGTTCGAACCTGAGGTAGAGATGAAGATGTTAGCAGTTCTGTCCTACATGGATGTGCTCTGATGTGGAGAAAATCTAGATTTTGAAGGCTGATCTAATCCCCATCTAACATTTGTACTTCTTATGTCCCTCAGAAGAAAAAGAGCGCTGTCACTTATTTGAACACCCCACTGCATCAAGGCACCAGGAAGAGAGGTCAGATTTCACACCTGATGTGTGCTCAGTTGATTAAGTTAATGAACTGTAGACATGCTGCCTCTGTGTACCATCTAACAGACACCTAACTAGTTACTTTCACACCTACTAAGCAACTTTCACACTTTTGGGTAGTTCTAGGAACCATGATGACCCCCTTTGAACTAAATTCTATGTTGAGGAGAATTTCTTTTTCTGATAGCATTCGCACCAGCATTAGGAGCTCTGAAGTGGCATACGCTAACTGAATATTAGTGTTAGAATGTATTATACTGTTATGAAAAAAGATCCTTTCTAGTTTTTGCAGTGTGAACATTCTAAATGTAGGAACTTCTACCAATAGTTATAGGAAGTACAAAAATGTTCCTGTGGTGCGAAAGCCTGTGTAGATACTTCTGTTTTCTCCTGCAGTACTGGTTTGCCAGAGTTTAATCTCTCTGATAGCTGACTTGTATCAAGTATTAAAAGTTAAAAAGTTATGGTTTAGGAACTATTGTTCTTGTCAGAAATTTTTGATAGAAAGTTTGACAGAAACTCAGAAATAAATTGACAGAAACTCATGTCACCAGGCTTGAGCTTTTACCTAGACTTAAAAGACTTGACTTGGAGTGTTTCTTAATGTATTGAGACTTGATTTAGACTTAAAGGCTTAAGTTATTTACTAGACCTGAAAGACTTGGACTGTTCCATAGCATGCTGAGACATCAAGACACACATTGTTGTTGATCCTAAGGGACATGATTAGTTTGTTGAGAACTTGTTGATAAATGTTTTAGGGTTGAGTTAAGCTTTAAAACACCTTACGTTGTGTTGTCTGTTTTGAAGAGCTTATTTCTGGACAAGCCACAAGCAGAAACGTTTGTATTGATATTTATTACATCAGTTTATGCAGTGAAATACAGTTCAGTCAGAGGTCTCAAAGGGAGATTAAGTATCTGTCTGTTTGTGGCTTTGGCTTAGCTTCCTCTCTCTTTCTGTCTCTCTTTATCTCTGTCCCTCTCTTTCTCTCTCTGTCTCTCTGTGTATCTCTACCACTCTCGTTCTCTTTTCCTTTCTCACTTTGCAAATTCCCTGCATGCTGCTGTGGTCATCTGTCTGTTGCACTAACTGCTGTCTGTGACCCTCCCTTCTCTACTACCTCTGTTGTCTGTCCCCGTCCCTTTGTTTCCATGCTAGCCAATGAGGATCCCCTCTCTAAGGTATGTTGCAACCAGAATATGCCATTATTTTATTTCATCTTTGTGTTTTTCTTTCTTTCTTTTCCCTTTTTCCTCCTCCATTTTTCTGTTCTTTTCGTTTTGGCTTTTGTTTTGTTTTTGTTTGTTTTGTTTTCTTTTCTTGTCTGTCTCATTTCACTCAGGTCGCCCTCCCAAATACAGCACCACCACCACAACCAGCAGCAGCACGGAGCTGGGCTGCAACCCCCTGCACTCCCCCACCAGCAGTCTTCCCGCCTCCCCAGCCCCCGAGCGGCCTGACATGGGGGGCTTTCCCCTCCCTGTCCACCCTCATTCTGTCCCCCAGCCCAGCCCCAGCTCTGGGGATGTAAGTAGCCAATGAGCCAAGTCTGGGTGATGGTGTTGTTAACAGCCCCCCCTTTTWATTACGGTTCATCGCAGGTGGCCCCCACCCCCCCCAAAGCCTCAATTATATTCATACTTCACACCTCAAAGTATATCAGAGCAAGGTAACTCTCTGTATGTTAGCCCAAAGTGTACTTTGGTTGGTCGCCTTCTACTGCTACGTCTTGCACACGTGATTACATGTAATGTCATTTTAATCACGTAAGTCCTCATAGACTGAGTGCTGCCACCTAATGGACTGTTCTATTATTGCACCACGCTAGAAAGATCTGTCTGCACTCAGAGCTCAGCTTAACATTTAGGCAGCAGTTGAAGAGGAGGATTGAAACCAATGGTACAAGTTACAAGTTTTGAAACCAATGGTACAATGGTTAAATTTCTTCATCCTCCAAGAAGAGTAGCAACAAAGCTACGTGTTTTTTATCTATCTTTGGCCACGTAGATAACAACATCCACAAAGTCACTAAGAGTTACAAACTTTACTGTCTGGGCTCACGGTCAATGAAACAGACTGAAATTTGTTGCAAAATGAAATTTCAGAACTGTGTACAAGACGTAGCGGTTGGCGGACAAACTAAGTGTACGCTACCCCTTAGACTCTATTTTCACCCTGAAAGGAGAACAGAAGACCTGCATTTGCTTTCATGTTGTATTTCTTGTATTTGTTTAAATGGATTCAGCAGTCTTACAAAGTAAACAGTCTTTACTCTCCCTGCAGTTATCAAACCTAATAAATATACAGTACATAAATAGTATAAAATCAACATCTGATCATTAATGTGCTGAAATACCCAGCTATTGGTCATTAAATTTGATTAAAAGTGATTAATGTAGGTCCTAATAATAAACTATTTCCTAGCAGCTAAACATATAGTTCCCTGGCTATGGAATCAATCAAGTCACCAATAAACCACTAAATAAACCCCTTCAATCAGCAGTCAGCTCCTCCCCTCCCCACCTTTCCCGTTATCTGATTGGTCCAGAACAGAAGGGGGCGGTGGTACTGACACCTGCCGTTCTTCCTGACAGGGAGACATCCACGAGGATTTCTGCACTGTGTGCAGACGCAGTGGACAATTGCTAATGTGTGATACGTGTTCGCGCGTCTACCACCTCGACTGCTTGGACCCGCCCCTCAAAAACATTCCCAAAGGCATGTGGATCTGTCCAAAATGTCAAGACCAGGTAAACAGCAGCACAACGAGACCTCGGCCACTCGTACCCCTGCCTAGTCAGTGTGTTGGTTTTGCTTAATCGACACAGCCCTTCCTAGCACACACACACTCATACAATTATTAGAGATGGGAGATAAATTAAGAGTTCCCGTTCCCTGCCAGTTTCTCTCCTTAAAAGTGTCGTCAGGTGTAAGGCTGTTTCGTCCTTTGTAAGATCTCACATGGTTTGATATTGATTGTGCCTTTTTCCACCCATCATGTAAGTCTTAGACAGCATCCAGCACTCCCATTGAAGTTTGTGTTGTTCATCATTGTTGTCATGTACAGCTGATCACAGTTTCCCCCATTAGTTGTCCAGAGGTCAGGTGGCACAGCGCTGCCCTGTTGTTACAAAAGAATCTCTTTTACAGATTCTGAAGAAGGAGGAAGCCATCCCATGGCCGGGAACACTAGCGATCGTCCATTCCTACATTGCTTACAAAGAAGGTATAGGTGCTTTAAGTTTCAGTTGATTTTCAATGCGTAACTTACTGTCTACCAATGTACACAACGCTTGTACTTGTGTACCAATCATTTTCAACTTTATTTTAATTTGTTTTATTATTTAATTTATTTTACAATATTAGTAGAAGGATATTGCACCATTTGGGATATTGCAGAACAATATTGCACCATATTGTTTTACTCAAATAATTAACAACAAAAGTTAATTTTGTAATTGTAATTATTTTTTGCTAATTTACCTGTAAGGTTTCTGTGTAAACACCTTAATTTTTATCATTATTACTCACTAAACTCTTTACATATAAAGTGAGTTGCTAATACCTGATAATTCCAAGGATTGCACATTTGCTGTAGGCCTGCATAACATTGTCATAGGCACATAACAGTCCAGGCTACAACACAGTGCCATAGTTTACATTTTAGCAGAAGCGTATGTTCAGTGAGACAATGGAAACCTTCACTGTCCCGCAAGTTGCTTTGGATAAAAGTGTCTGCCAGATTCATAAATGGAAATGTACGTAGAGCCAATAAAATTTATTGGCGTTTTGTCCCCGTCCAACAGCGAAAGAAGAAGAGAAGCAGAAGCTAATGAAATGGAGCGCTGAGCTAAAGCTGGAACGAGAGCAACTAGAACAGAGAGTGAAACAGCTCAGCAACTCTATAACGGTGAGTTTTTTATTTATTTCCCCCTTTAACCGGAACTTTCCAGACATAAGATTAATACCCTTGTAGTGTGACTCACAACAAAGACTTGTTTGTCTCAGAGAATGTTCTTTAATTGAATTATCGTTGGGTACCGATTTAATGGTTAATCACATTTGTACATTACTTGTGTTATGCAATATCGTATTTCCATCCTTCAGAAATGCATGGAGACCAAGAACAGCATACTTGCCCGTCAGAAGGAGATGCAGGCCTCTCTGGAGAAGGTAAAACATCTTGTGCGTCTCATCCAGAGCTTTAATTGGTCTCAGACCATGGAGATGGATGTCCTTCAGGATTCCAAACCAGACTGCACAGAGTCAGGCACCATCAAAGACTCGACGGACGCTATGCAAGCTTGCACGCAGGAGAACCCTGCTGAGCCCAGCATGCAGGTACCGGTTGCTGCAGTGGTCCCAGAGGTCCAGACAGAGCCCGAGGTGGGAGAAATGGCAGAGCCGGCCGCCGCAGTCACCCCTGAAGCCATTTTGGGTGATTCGGAAGCCATGGAAACACCCGAAACCACGGTCAGCGAGGATACGACGGATGAGGCAAAAACAGCTGAGCCTGGGGAATCGGCCCAGGTCACAGACATTAAGACCAATGGAGGAAAAGACTGCGTTTGTACCGGCTTGAACCAGGAGGAAGAGGAAGGCATGATCGATGCAGCAGACTCTGAGAACATACCACCTGACAATGGCAGCTGCACTGAGGATTCTGGAAAAATGGAGGTGGAAAGGCAAGAAGACGGAAATCACGGCCTCAACAACAGCGGCAAAACCTTAGAACCTTCCCAGCAGGCTTTGCCAGCCCCTCTCAGCAATGTGGACAACCCCAAATAGTTCTCAGCCCCGCCCTAAACGTCCTTACATCACCAAAACATTTAAAACAGATTTCCTATTGCACCTTGGAGCGGTGCACAAAGTTGCCAATCTATACATACGTATATAAATATATATATTATACATATATATTATCTATA
Source organism: Yasuhikotakia modesta (assembly GCA_036877545.1). Classification (NCBI taxonomy): domain Eukaryota; kingdom Metazoa; phylum Chordata; class Actinopteri; order Cypriniformes; family Botiidae; genus Yasuhikotakia; species Yasuhikotakia modesta. Next base: position 6,318 of record JBAJNP010000110.1, on the reverse strand, counting down.
TCCAAATAAATGTTGTTGTTTTTTATTTTCTTTTTCTTTAGTACATATGGTAAAACTGTGTCAACAGTACTTCTACAACCAAGAACAACAAGTCTTGGTTCTGGTAGACCAATAGAGCCCAAACGTCTGGGTAAAAATGGGTGACTTATGAAAGAGTGTCATGCCAATTATTAGATTATTAAAAAAGAAAATAGTAGTTTAATAAATAAAAATAACAATAATGACGTTGATAAAGATGGGGATGGATAATTTATCACATCAGACCAGTGTGTGCCTCCAGCATGGGGTTCATTTCGTAGATTCCAGTCTTCTCCTGGGGGAGAAAGGCAGGGCAGATTTGTCCAAAGACTGCGTGACTCCGCCCACACCCTATTTAACTCCAGACTTGAGTGGACCGACAAAACCAAAAGCTTCTCTTTCCAAGCAGGACAAAACATAAGAAGCATCAGTATTTTGTCAGGAACGAGGCAGAATCCTGTTGCTGGCTTTGGGTGAGACTCAATCAGGAATTGGCCTTTCCTATTTCCCTCCTCAACTTCCACCATCCACCTTTTCTCATTTCCCAGTCAGAAGTAGGAAGCGTTCACGTCACCTCAGGCTAATTCGTGGTAAAGCGCATGGCAAAGCCCCCTCAAGATCTTTGATAAAGGGCTGGAGGAGAAAGCTACACCGGAAGCCACATCTCAGCAACAGTTTGTGCGCGGTAGGCTAGTCTGAAAACCGATGGTGGTTATATGTATTGACGAGTCTTGTACTAAAGTCAGTGTGTCTGTACTGAATGCTGTTTGTGAATTTTAATTTTTTTTAATGAAAAGGTGAAAGAAAAAGGACATGACCGTGTCTATATCTGATGAGTATTTCTTGTTTTTTATAGGAAAATATATTCAGGTCTTCCTAGTCTGCGTTGAAATATGAGTGCTTTTCTGTTTAATGAAACAGTGGTTTGTTATCAAAGGTGTTTAAAAGGGCATGAATTATGCAAGCAGCTTTCTCAGTCTCACAGAGATGCCCATTGCATAATGAGTGTGTTTTTCATTGAATTCTGAACTGCCAAATGATTTAGGTTGTTTTAATCCAAAATAATGGATATATCCTCTTAACTGTGTGTTTAGTCTAGACAATAATGGAAATGTCCCATTTTGCCCCATTTTTACCCAAACATTTCTTTAAAAAAATAATGTGTCACAGTTTGCTGTCTTAAACTCAAGGGTTTGATGTTTGAGCCAAATTAAGTAATAAGGAAACGACTGAAAACCCTTCAATTAAAGCACAAGCTTTATTGCAGAAAACTAAAGCAAACGCACTAACAACCTTAGACTTTCCGTTTTGGTGGAGCGAATTTTTCAAAGTGCTTAATCTTCGTTTTTATGACGCTTTCCAACATAACCTGACAGAAGTTCCTATGCAGGGAATGCCGTGTAAGACGGTCTTCTGCTGGTCTTTGGCTTCCTGCTTTTTTTCATGTTGCACAGTTTCTTGTCCGAACGTCTTAACAGCAAATGCACGGCTGGCACCTCTTTTATGTGTTCCATGTCATTCCGAAACGACATATCCCTTCGGTTATTGTGGTGACTGCCGCTTGGGCTGGGAACTAGGAATTTACGCATATCAAATTTCACGTTTGTTTAGGACATTCTGAAAGTGCTCGTTTTTGCTTTTCCGTATGCACTATAGTGCAGATGTATTGCTTATTCCAAACGATCAATGCATTGGTAATTTTGACTGTTGAACCGTGAGGTATAACCTACCAAACTAAAGATTATACACTTGCCATCCCTCCGCAGAATAACGTTTGTTTTTCTGCGCTGGTGGGTTGGTCCCGTTTAGTTGCAATTTAATGGCTTTAAACCCAGTCTGTGGCTCTCGTTTGATGAGTTATATCTACAATGTGCTGCAATTTCTCACAATCTACTGTGAAAATTCATTCAATACTTTTCTTTAAAACATTCCCTGTTACCCTCTGAGTCAGGATTGGGTAATGACGGATAAAAGTTCATATCATAGCAACCGTTATCGTGACATAACACACCAATATGAATATATAAGGCCTTCCAGAAGTCACCATTGTCAGTCTTTAGAATCTTTATCTTGTGGAGCGACACAACTTTCTCCTTCCTGTCCAGGTGCCTAGAGTGCCTTCAACCTTTTACATAGTAAAAGTAATTCCTCGAATTTCACCTTCATGTTTATCCCTAAATATATTAAAGAAACTGGATCTTTTTCATCCACCCCCTCTTCACTCAGTTAAACTCAACTAGAAGCACATTTGCAGGTTGTAATGGTTATAGTTAACTGGTTGTAGTGATGTGTTGTATTGGTCTGGTCCTGTCTGTCATTATTAAACCTAGTTGTCTCCTGTGAAGTTGAAGATGCCCTGTAGAGTATATATTTGGTTAAAGAGTTGCCTTGAGAGTTTTTCACACGCTCTGGACAAAAGTTTAACTCGTGATTGCACAAAATTGGTTTGTTAAGACGTTCCCTATAATGTTTTAATTTTTATATTCTTTGGCCTCCAGCACCCTGTGCATCCAAAACATTAGATGTTTTCAAACATTTTGGATTAAAATTCACTGGGGTATATCTGCAGAAGTTTTTCATTCCTGTCTTAATGCACTTTTTTTAGAAATAAGTATTGCTCAAGTTGTTTTTCAATATATTTTGAAGCGTCTGCTTATTTTAAGTTCCGTTAGTGTAGCATTCAGGATCGTATTTTTCTTGTGTCATTTCTTGTGGTTCACCAGGACTGTTTAGACCAGTTACTAGTACTTATTTAATGTCACTCCACTTTTAAAACCACACCTTCCCTTCTGAACCGCTTCATTTTACCACTGGTTCATCTTTCCTTTAGTCACTGAGGTAGAATACTGGACTTGAATCAGTACCTGAATCAGGTATTCAGACTTCAGCTTCAGCTATTCGCAAGGCTGAAGGGATCAACAAACCTGCAATCTGATTGGATAGACTCAAAACCCCAGAACACCACCTGTCCAATCAGTTTAACAAAAGCATGCCTTCTTATGCAAATTTTTATATAAGTTTTGTCAGACTTTTTTAATATGCATTTAGTTGTGAGTTTCTTTTGTAAAGATTTTTATGTGAACTTTCATTTTTACATGTCTGGCAAAAATGCCAAAACGAAACAGTATACATATGTACATCTCTTAAAACGTTCACTTTGTTTTCTCTTTAAGTTAAAATAATGAACAATATACATTTTTCGCAATGGCATCTGTAGAATATAGTTCATTTATGTACAGTAACAAATGGGAGTTGTTTGCCGGCCATAATCCTGAGCTCTTGTGCAACGTTTGCGCATATAAAAAAAGATGATGTGTACGAATCTCATGGACCGTTACGTTCATTCAAGTCTGCCTTTGCTAGCACACCATGCTGAATGTTATTGTTATCTCGGGGGCGCTGGGTGGGTAGCAGTAGTTGTGAAGAGACATTTATGATCTTACATGGCTAATCTTGCAGAGTGCATGCAACTTGTTGTGGGTGGGGCTTAAAGAAGGAAAGGGGTGGGAACGTCTGATAGCCACGCATTCAAAGCATCCAAGTTCTTAAGTATACCCAAAGAGATCGCAAACATGCTTTTTTGCTATTAGGAAGCCTTTTATATGCATTCGAATACATATCATTCCAATCTTTCCGTCTCTGTTGATCTTCTAGTTCCGATGGGTGGAAAATGCTTTTCACCAGCTTTATGTCTGACACTCTGTACGGCTTTGGAATTTTGTTTTGGGAACTTTTGAAAGGTTTCAGTGTACATTTTATGCATAATATTGAAAGATTTTCAAATCCATTCCAATTCATCCTGTCACCTTAATCTTAATAGTGTGTAGATCATCCATCTTGTTTTTGGTGCGTTACAATTCCACAGTGACGATAAAGTGTCATTGTAGTTTGTGTAGTTTTTGTTTACTTTTCATAGTATTTACTCATGATTGTGGCCTTCTTGTACTGTTGATGCATCTCATTTTTATTGTTGTGATCTCCCTGGTGTTGTGCACTGTGTGTGTGTGCGCGTGAGTGTGTTTGAGCCGGTGTGAGTGTGTAAGAGTGTGTTACCTCATCTACAGTCAACTGTTCAACTGAAAAACATTTTTGTTTACGCGTGCAAAAAAAAATCTAAAAAAAATAAAAACAGGAACACAAAACAGGACACATTGTAGCGACATGAGTTATTAAAAAAAATGATAAAGTTCACCTGGTGTGCTGAACTAAGTGTAAATGGTTTATTACACAATATGAATATTTGTAAAATTGTTTGTATTTTTTCATAATGATTTTAAAAAGGAGTGTGTTTATTTTTTGACTTTTTTCTGTTACAGAGCTCGCTCACCCTCTTTCTCTCTCTCTCTCTCTCTCTGGTCTTATTTTTCCTTGTTTGTTTGCCTGACATTGTGAGTCAGTTAGTTCTTACCTCTCTCCTGTGTTGAGCCTGTGATGAGTCCTTTGTATGCAGTGTTTTGAAAATACTGTAGGGAACATGGGAAGAAATTGATATTAGGAGCATTTGATCAATTTGTATTTATTTATTTTATCATTTTGTTAATAAATCGACAAAGAACTTTTGCCTCCTGTTTGTCTTGGGCAATAATGTCACATATATGTATATGAGTTTTTCTACTAGGGGCATGTTTAGAATGTGTAGGGGGACATAGACTGTTAAATGGTATTGGTGCTTAAATGAAACCGATATAGGCTGTATTCACACAGTCAAGAATTGTCAGGCTTAAAAATCACAAGTTGGAAACTCTGGATTTGCTAGTTGATTTATTTATCTGGCTTTGCCCACTTGAGCTTGATGTCATATGAGAAAACAATCATAAAGATCGACTCTTGACACCAAAATTAACTTTTTCCGTATTTTATAGTTTCTCTCTTCTAAAAAACACACCTGCAATACTGACCAATGATGCACCTTGCAGGTTTTTCCTTACTAACATGGTTTATGGCTGCAATACAGCTTGATTTCTTTAACCATAAATAACCACATATATTTGAATAATCTCTCCAGTTCTCATAGGAAATTACCCAGGACCTGTGATTTAATGTTTTAAAGGTATTTAATTGTCAATGACATAAAATGTCATTTTAATAAACCCATAAATTGTTCTTAGTATGTTGCTTGTCAAGTTCAGATATTACATACATACATATTACAGCCCAGATTTATTTGCACAACAAACTGAGACTAAACTGCTGGGAATGAACTAACTGCATGAGAAAAGAAGTGTCAGTGAACGCATCATTTTCTGTATGAAACTGAAACCTTGACGCACACGCGTGGCGTCCTGCCACAGACACGCGTGAAACCCTTGAACCCGCAGCCTCGTAAAACTTCCCCCGCAATAAAACTTTCCCTTTCCTGAATTTTTGTGCCCGGTTTGCACAAACGCCGCTTTCTTCCGTTTTCCATGTCATTTCCTGTAATAAAAAGATGGTGGTCATAGCAGAGAGAAGCAGCTGACTGTGTTACAAACATTTGGAGATGATAAACTTTGCATCGCCCCGGACCACTGAAACCCCCCTGCGCCGTTGCGTTCCTGCCGCGTTTCGAGAAGCGGCCGACGGCGAGACGCGCCGCGGCTAAAGAAGACCACCAAAGACCCCCGACGCACTGCGTCTATTCTATAGACGGTGAGTTACACTCACTAGCCAATGTGGCCAATGAAAATGGCTTCCGAAAGCGTTAGGCAAATTGCCAGTTGCCTTGCAGACGACAAACGGAGGTTACAGAACGCTTTGCGCACGTTCGCTGGTATCGCCTCGACTCCGTCTCCCGTGCAACTTGTGCGCAACGATGTTTAAGCGAACGTAACTTTGTAGCAGTTTTGTCTTTTGATAGATCATCGTTGTTCAGTTTTACTGCGCTCTGCTCTCTCCAGAGCTGGGGTAGTTTTTTGAGAGACGGCCGGGTTGACCAATCAGAGCGCAGCTTTCAATCCCAAAAATATTTTGGAAGTAGGAATTTGGATCGGAAACGTCAGCAGATCGCGTTCTGGCAGCACGTTCAAGGTTTCTTTCGGTCACTTCCCGGGTTTGCCAAACGAGCTGTGCAGTTCTAGTGTGTGTGTTTTTTCTCCGTGGCTTTTCTGCATTTATTTTTATTTTGTGAAAGCCAACTAAAGTTTACATTGGTCAGTTTATAAAAAGCATATGCCAGTTTGTAAAACGCAATGAATGTGTCTGAAACGTCATATTTGTGTATGGAGTGTAGCAACAACAGTTGACATGGTTGTTATACGAATTAGCTCTCCCAGTATCCCAGTATCCAAGTGATTAGTCCCATCAAACAAACACACATTGTTT